>OU343221.1:7520901-7684518 GCA_910596185.1 Chrysanthemum makinoi | reverse complement strand
ACTGTGTGCTTAGAAGTATCCCTTTAGGCATTTTGTATCATGTACCAAAGATAATACCGGTTTTTCCATAGGTGTGTAGTTGATCTCCTCGGCTCACAAAGTATATCGGCATTTGCCTGCCTTCCCTTTCTGTCATCAAGATTGCACTGACTGCTTCCTTTGCTGCCGCAAGGTATATTATGAGCTCCTCTTTTTCCTGGGGCGCCGTGAGGGTTGGGAGGTTTGCTATCATTTATTTATCTGCCTAAAAGCTTCCTCCGCTTCTTTTGTCCACTGAAAATCACTCTTTTTTGTACACTTTTTGAGTGTTTTAAAGAAAGGTAGTTACTTCTCGGCGGATTTAGCCAGGAACCTATTTAAGCTTGCCAGCTTCCCGTTCAGTTTTTGAACGTCCTTAAGGCACTTTGGAGATGGGAGGTTTAGTACTGCTTCCGCTTTGTCTGGGCATACCTTGATTCCTTTAGTATTCATGGTGTATCCCAGGAACATTCCCTCTTCCATTCCGAAAGTGCATTTCTTGGGATTCAGCTTCATGTTTATATCTCTTGATGTTTTAAAGGTTTCCGCTATGTCCCATATTATTTCTTCCTCTGAGCGGATTTTGATTACCAGGTCATCAATATACACTTCTAGGTTTCTACCAATTTGCTTGTGGAAAACCTTATCTACCAGTCGCTGGTATGTTGCTCCTGCGTTTTTTAGTCTGAACGGCATTTTGGTATAACAGAATATTTCTTGACTTGTAATGAACGCTGTTTTTTCCTCATCTTCCTTTGCCATTTGTATCTGATGATAGCCCTTATAAGTGTTCAGGAAACATTTGAAGGGATTTCCGCAGAATGATTCGACTTTCCAATCTATCTCCGATAATGGATAACCATCATTTGGGCATGCTTTGTTGAGGTCTTTAAAGTCAACGTACATCTTCCAGCTTCCGTCATGCTTTGTTACCATCACAAGGTTTTCCAACCAGTTGTGGTAATGTACTTATTTCATGATTCTTGCATTCACGAGTTTTTCCACCTCCTCTTGGATCGCCTTATTTCTCTCTGGTGCCTGGCCTATTTTCTTTTGCCTTATTGGGGTTTTACCCTCACGTATATTTAAGTTATGCTCTGCTATGTGCCTTAGAATGCCTGTCATATCCGCTGGGCACCAGGCGAATATTTCTAAGTTCTTCTTCAGTAGGTCGCCCAGCTTCTTACGTCCTTCTATTGATAAGGTAGATCCAATGGCTATGGTTTTCTCTGGATGCTCTGGATTTATTGCTTCGTGTATTTGTTGCTCTACTGGTTGTTTTTCTTATGTGGCTTGTGGTTCTGGTTCGGAAACCACAGTGCATTCTAATGAAACAATTTGTCCTCTTCGTATTGTGAGCACTCCTCCTTCTACCGGAATTTTTACCATTCTGTGCGTTGTTGAAGGTACCGCCTGTAACTTTTGGACCTCTGGTCTTCCTATAATTTCGTTATATGGTGACTGAGATCTGAAGATTATGAAGTTCATCTATGCTGATGTTGAGTGCTCCTCATCACCGATTTTTGTTAACAATGATATTTGTCCTATCAGCCATATCACCTCTCCGCTGAACCCGATAAGGGTTCTTGTGGCGGGTATCATTTGCTTTCTTATTTTGGGCCGAAGCCTTTCAAAACAGTGTTCATATAGGATTTCCGATGCGAAACCTCCATCAATGTACATGCGGTGTATGAAGTGCCCCTATTTCTGCTTCAATAATCATTGGCCCATCATTGCCTTCTTCTTTTTTTAGTGACGGGAATGAGATATTCGGATTAGGAGAGAAGCTTTGTGTAACCCTTTGTTGCGTCACTCGTTGCTGGGTTTGCACCATTAGGATCGCGATAGGTTTATTCTTTCCAGATGTTTCTCCTTTTTTGGGCGTTTTAGATTGATACTTTCTGCTGTTTTATTTTAGCTCCTTTATTACGTTTGATAGCTTCCCAGTTCTTAGCAATTATTCTATTTGTCTTTTCAGATGCATGCACTCATCTGTATTGTGTCCCACCTCTTCGTGAACTCACAATATTTGTTGGCGTTCCTTTTTTTCGATTGGTGTGATCAATTGGTGGAGGAGTTTTGAATTTCTCTTTTTCCAACGCCAATATTTCCTTTTGTGTCTTGGAGAGGAGAGTAAACCTATCTTGCTTCCTTTCCGTCCTGAGCTAGTTTCTGTATCCCTTTTTGAAGCCTTGCTTTTGCCCAGGTTCGTATGACTTCCATGGTGCTTGGTTAAGCGATTTCTTATTTTCGTGGTTGCCTGCGGCCACTTCTCCTAGTAAGTAAGATGCAGTTACCCTCATCATTTCGTCTACCGATTTGGGTATCTTGTCATGCAAGCGCTTGATTAGCTCGGGGTTAGTAATTCCGTGCATGAAGCTGGAGATTTTCATGACTTATGGGGCTCCTTTGAAATCCCTGCTTTCTGCCTTGAATTTCTTCACAAAGTCTTTCGTAGTTTCTCCTTCTTTCTATTTGATGTGGTGGAGTTCCACAAGATCTTTTATGCATTTCTTTTGCTGAAGGAAATTTGCTAGCAAGACCTCTTTCAACTCGTCATAACTATCTACTGATTCTGGCAGAAGATCGTCAAACCACACCCTAGCAGATCCAGTAAGCGTGGAATTGAACATATGGCACCAGGTTGGCATGGCCCATCGTTCCACTTTTGCAGCTGCTTGAAAGATTTTTAGGTGATCTTCCGGGTCTTCGCTTCTATCGTACGTCTTTACATTAGTGGGCATTCGCGTCTTCTTAGGCATGTCAAAATAGCGAATGCGCAGAGTTTATGGGTCTGTCTCCTTGCATACCCATGGCCTGGCTAAGTCTTTGCCATCAACATCTGAATTTTGCTTTTTGGACCCGGGCCTCCAGTGTTCGCCTCTGCTATCTTCACATTCGGAAATTCGATCAGTCTTCCGCGAGTATGCCCGGCTATCTTCGTATCCTACGGAATAGGGTTTTGTTCTCCGCGAATAGGAGTTATGGTAACTACTTTCCTCCTCTTTTTGAGAGCCGCGATGACTGGGTTTCTTTGGATCTCTGGAGTACACGGAGATACTTTTTTCCTTATCTCCTAGTCCGTGGAACACATCCTTGCGCAACCTTTTAGACACCTCATCTCTTTCAGAATTTTTCTTTCTTGGTGACCTAGATCAGCTATGCTTTGGCTTGGAGCCTTCTCGTGCGTTCTGGCGCTTTCGAGCTTCAATTTTTTTCTCATATCTCTCTTTCTAGTTGGTCTTCCGGACTCGGAGTGCTGTAATGTTTCACGGAAGTCCAGCCGAGTTTTTAGTGCCTCTATAGCCTTGGCCCTTTCTTCTAGTTTCCGAACTTTCTCTGTCATAATCGATAGGATCTGGCCGTAGTACTTGTCACAGTACTTCTTGACGGCTGCTTTGGACGCGGGTCCCTCAAGTTCCACCAGAGCTACGCTGTTTCCCTTTCCCGCCGTGTTCTGTACCGCGGATACACGTGTGGGATTCAAGAACGCAGTTGTGTACTGGGTCCCACGGATGGCACCAACTTGTTAGTACAAAAAGTGTGACGGGTTGTAATAAGTGTTAGTATTGCTTGTTGGATTGGGCTAACAAGCTGTTGGTGGGCTAATCTTGTACTAATCCAAGTAGTTTGATTGAATTCCTTGCACAAGAAGAGTAAACCGTTATCCTTACCGTGGGGACGGACCCTACGATTAGACTCCGGCGTGAGAGTAAGTACACATTCTTGTCAGAGAAATAAGAGTATGTGTGTGTTATTATGAGAGAGAAAGTTGTACCTTGTATGGGGATTAAAGCCCCTTTTATAGGCGATATTTACCACTAGGGTTTCCTGATTACTCACATATACTAGTTGGCTGCCAGAGCCGGACCCTTGTCGGACAAGGTTCCGTGTTAATCGCGGATGCGGACACAGGATACCTTCCGCGACCAGAGGTTCAGTCTACTAAGTATCCTGCGTGCTTCTTTTAGTCTGGACTATAGCCAATTTCGTTATTGGGCTTACTGTTGGTCCAGTGTTCGTAATTGTTTTCGTTGTTGGGCCTGGGCCCAGTATGTGTATAGCACGAATTAGGCCCAGTAAGCCTGCTATAAGTGCAATATGTCATCAGTACTCGCGTATTATGGCGACAGATACTATGCAATTAAAAGTTTCAGCGAGAAATGTGTTTTAGTTCATTTATTTTACTATACAATAAATTTACAGATGATGACAATTTTAGTTCTGAATAATTTTAGGCAATAATAATTTTAGTCATTATGGTTGTCCATCGAATCCCTCTTGTCATCCAATAATGTTATGTGGATCGTTTTTGGGGACTTTAACATGGTTAGATCCCGCACGGAGAATAGTGGTTGTGGTTTTAACGATGGAGAGGCGAATGCTTTTAATGACTTCATTGCTCGAATGGTCTTTTTGACTTCCCATTTGGAGGAAGGAGATTCTCTAGGTTCGATAAGGAGGGTAAAAAAGCTAGAAAGCTTGATAGATTCTTGGTTTCCTAGAGATTCTTTGATCACTGGATAATGCAAGTGTCACTGTTTTTTGTCAGTCTTAATCGGATCACTGTCCAATCCTCCTCAAGGTTAAGTCTCGAAACTTTGGGCCAAAACCTTTTAAAGTGTTTGACAAATGGAACATGGGTGGGGAGTTTAGAATGATGGTCTTGGATTCTTGGGTCTTGGCTTCTTCTCCTGTGGTTCCAGACCTATGCCTTAAAAACAAGCTTAAAAATCTTAGACTTGCTATCAAATCCTGGACCATCAATCGTCTTTCAGCCCAACAACGTTCTAAGGAGGAGTTGATTAGAAAGCTTGTTAATTGGGATTTCAAGGCTAAGGCTGGTTGTATCAATGATGTGGACGTCTTGAAGAGGGAGGAATGGATGATGGACCTTAGTGTTCTTGATCAACTTTAAAGAGATGATATGCGACAGAAATGTAAGTTGAGATTGGCTGTTGAGGGAGATGAAAACATTCATTTTTTTCATTCTCTTCTCAAATATAAATATGCAAATTCCTTTATTAAAGGCGTTCTAATGAATGGCATTTGGTTGGACTCCCCTGCTAATATTAAGCAAGCTGCCATCGATTACTTCTCTTCAAGATTCAAAAAAAAGTGAGCAATATAGGCACTCATTTACTAGCTAACTCTTTCGTAGACTCTCCCTCATGGATTCTAATTTTCTGGAGTCTAGGCTTTTCTTTGAAGGAGGTGAAATCTGCTGTTTGGGATTGTATCGGGTCAAAGGCCCCGGGGCCCGATGGTTTCAACTATAATTTAATATTAAGTCATTTTGGGATGTTGATAAACATTTAAAAGGTACCCTTTTGAGGGGTCATTTAAGCCCTTAATCGACCACTTTTATATCCGTTACTACTTAATTTCGTTCATTTTCACTTTTTAGGTCTCTTGAAGGCAAATTGATGGAATGACACTTATTCGGACGAAAAGGCGTGAATATATGAAGAAAATGGCCAATTCAAGATCAAGACACTCAAGTTGCTGGAATTGAAGGTGACGACGTCACAGTTAGAAGGCGATGTCGTCGCAATGTGCTCCAAATTTGTGGCGGCTAAGTAGCGAAATTGCTATTTTGTACCCGACGGCTTCAGGTTTTACAAGGGCGTCACAACTCAGACGGCCTAGATTCAGATCCCGACGGCGTCAGAAGATGAAGCCTACGGCGTCACAACCATAAGGTGACGCCGTCACAAGGTTGACGAGGTCAAGACGAAACCCTAGTGGCGGCGATCCGACGGCGTCACATTTAAAGA
This sequence comes from Chrysanthemum makinoi, assembly GCA_910596185.1. Classification (NCBI taxonomy): domain Eukaryota; kingdom Viridiplantae; phylum Streptophyta; class Magnoliopsida; order Asterales; family Asteraceae; genus Chrysanthemum; species Chrysanthemum makinoi. The sequence goes on along the minus strand of OU343221.1, from coordinate 7,678,723 downwards.
GTGACGTCGTCGCAAGTTGTAACGCTATATATAGAATTTGAATATTCATATTTTTGGAGAGGTAGTTTTGTGGAGTAAAATATAATAACGATTTTTGGCTGTCTTGGGCAGTATCTTAGGGTTCTCGTACCCTATTTTACAACAAGATAGGTAATTTACTTCATTAATTCAATTATTTCTTCAATTGTATGTGTGTATGCTTGCATGTTTTCCATGTCCGGCTAATTTACTTATGTGTTTGCTTAGATCTATGAAACCTAGGTATTGAATATTGATTGGTTGTCTCTTATCTTAATTGTAATTGACCTAGGATTGCGATAGGTCATTCGTTGTGTTTGTAATGCTTGAGTAATCTTTGTGAACATTAGTTTATAATCGCCTATTGTAGGCTAAAAATCCAAAGATAACCTTAGAGTTAGTTTATGAATCCTAGAGTTTTGGTAGGCAATAACCTTAACGTAGTCTCAAAGAGTCAGGGAAGAAAGCATACCCTACGACCTTAGAAGACACAACGCATTAAGAATAAGGACGTGATAATTCAACCATCAATAGGAGATAACTAGGGAGTAATAGCATCTAGGTAAACACATCTTTAATCATCATACGAGCACACATCAATTAGACATAGACTACCCCTTAGCTTAGTTAATTAGAATAGATAATAGTAGAGTAATCGGTAGAAATACCACCCCCCAAATCCAATAACCCGAGATTCGTACCTTTCAATTTTTAAAAAAAATATAAAAAGATAAAAAATAATCTTCCTCAACCCCAACCTTAGCGTAGTAATTTCTCACTAGCATTCCTATTCCCCTAGAGAACGATATCAATCCCAAGGCTTACCCTAATACTACACTACAACGATTAGGTTCACTGCCTAGGTGGTTGAAAAACTTGCTCGAAGAAAAGGAAGTTTCCTTCGATCCCGAACGCGCGTTGTACGCGTATCAAGTTTTTGGCGCCGCTGCTGGGGAATAGAATAACTAGTTAGATTTCCACCTCGTTTAGGTTCCCTTGCTTGATTCCTATCAAGTAATATTTTTTTTCATTTTTAGCTTCCTCATAGTCTATCCCCCTTCTTCGAGACCTTTGTTCGTAATCCCATCACTTTTCATCATTGAAGGTGATAACCAACCACCACTCATCAACACACCACCAAATGACCCACCAAGAGGCCGTACTCTTGGTGAATACTCAAGACCAAGCCACCTAGGCTATAGGAACACCATTGAGCTTCTCGACCAAGCCTAAACTACGGCCTTTCGATTCGACACCATCCGGTTGGTGCAAAACAGATGTGCATTCCATGGACTTCGTTCTGAATATCCTAATAAGCATCTTAAGGATTTCCTTAAAATCGTCGATTCCATCGACCTCGATGCTACTACTCAGGAGACCACGCGCTTGTGTCTCTTCCAATTCTCTCTACGGGACCAAGCTAGTAATTGGCTTGAGCGACTTCCCGCCGGCTCCATCTCAAGTTGGGATGATCTCACCACTCGGTTCCTTGCCTAATTTTTCCCACCAGGGAGAACTACTAAGCTTAGAAATGAAATCTTGATATTTCAACAACGTCAAGGTGAATCTCTCTACGAAGCATGAACTCTATTCAAGGACTTGATCCATAAAGTCCCTCATCACGGCATTGATCTTTGGCTCCAAGTCTAAATCTTTTACGATCATGTCAGTCCCTCCATCCAACAAACCATTGATTACGCCGCCGGTGGAAGGCTAAGTAACCTCAATGTTGAAGCATGTTGGGAATTCATCGAGGACTTAGCACAATATGAAGAAGAAGGATGGCAAAGTGGGATAGATTCCCGCGCACAAATGTTTATGAGTATGGAGGCTCAAGTGAATGAGTTAATGGAAATGACCACACATGATTATGAGCATGTGGACACGGTCAAGGAGTTTTGGCTTCCAAGAAAATCACAACAAGATGAATTCGAGGACATAATGTTGACATTCGTCAACAACCAGGAGAAAGAAATCTGACACCTCAAGCTCACATGAGAAAAAACCACGACACTTTCTTGGAACTAGCTGACAACTTCATAATGAAACTCCATGAAGAAATCACAAAGAATAAAATACCTAGAAAGATCAAAAAGGTATACGCGATACCGGAGCTCGTGAGTATAAATCCTGAGCCCTCTTCAATCTCAACAAACGAGACAGTCCCTCTCAAAGACTCACCATTTGGTAAGAGCTCGTGTCTCAACACTCCTTGCATAAAAGAAATATTTCCTAGAGACGTGTTCATTGGAAGGGTGCAAGTTTTACTTCCTAATTTCCATAACTTAAGGAAACGTTCTTTTAGGTTTAAACCGGGTTTATTAGGTCAAAATGGATCCTTAACTAAGCGTCTTTTGAAGTTGATAGAAGATGATCCATTTTTAGAAGAGAGATTTGATTCACCCGCTACACCAATAGAATTAGGTAAGGTTATGATGAATGGAGCACACCCCTTTGAGCATATAAATCACCCATCACCCTCTCCTCACGTAGCAAATTTCCACCCTAAGGGTGTGTATCGCTACTAGCACCCGCACTTAAGCTTAAGTATAGGAAAAACTTCCCCTTTATCCGTTAAATAAGGGTAGAGTCAAGCTCGTGACTCGAACAAAAACAAGCGCTTCTTGGGAGGCAACCCATGCTTAATTGTTTGCTTGTTTGTGTGTCATATCTTTTCATTGATTGATTATTCTCATGTTTGAATTTGTGAAAATGCTTTATTTTGTCTTTAACCTCTTCTTAATTACATATAAAGGTATTTTATAAAAAGGACAAGTGTAGGGAGGATTACACATGTTTTTAAAAGAACGTGAACATGAGAATTACAATTAGTGAAATTGATATGTGTGTGTGTTTGTTAGAGTCAAATGCTTGTATCGAGTCATAATGGATGTTTTGCAGGAATTTTTCTAGATTTTAAAGATGTAATTTTTCCAGAATTTTTCCAGAAAAACGCAGCAGACCAGTTTCTGTTAGGATAACCTGACGGCGTCAGGAGGAGCAGAACCCACTTATCTAACTTTCTCTCGTTTTTTGTGCTACTTATAAATTTTTGGAATTTCTCAGGTCTTAATTTTCCAGAAAACCTGTAAACATCCATTCTACAAGCATTATATCTTATTTAAGTCTAGAATAACATCTTGTTGTGATTTTTTGGGTTGTCTGTTTTATTAAAGTGTGCAGGTTTTATTTATCAAGAAGATGAAACATAAGATTGGATGAAGCTTTTCACGCATACATTCTTCTTGGAAAGAATTTAACCACTACTTCACACACGGATCCTACCGAGCTAATCAGGGGAGTATTAGTTTCTTTCACTTTTAATTACCTTCCATTATCATAACTTTGATACTTTCAGAGAACATTGGGGACAATGTTCAGTTTAAGTGTAGGGAGGTAAAATAAAACGGGAACTTTGAAACTATGCTTATCCTTGACAATTTGCCTTGTCTAATTTCAATTGTGTAATAAACCATGAGAAATATCGTTTAGGGTAATTTTGGCACCAAATTTAAAATTTTTCATGACATGTAGGAGTGGGCCATTAGTCTTAATAAAGCGTCTCATGGATAGGAAGTTATATGACTAGCACAAAACCCTTTACCACTCAAATCCCACCCCAAAATGTGAGGATCGCCCTTAGATTTGTAGGGATATAAGCATTCATCTTTAATGATTCGAGAGTGTACTGGTAGTATAATAGATTCTAGAACTTGTTTTGTGATGCATTCCGAGATCGCTAGTGAGACTACACTTGTGTAGTTAGAAATAACTAAATGATAAGAGGCATTAGGATAACCATTGTTTGATACCCGTATTATAATTACTTCTTCCACATCGGTTGAGTAATTCCCCCACACCCTTGCGTTGTACTCATCTTTCACGATTCTCGTAATGTTTTGATTTTCTAGAATATCAATGAAGAGCATTGTTTACAATCCACCCCCAAATGTACACCCAAATCGCCTTAGCCTACCTTGTATGCACTCATTTTTAGTGCATTATTGTTATCATACTAAACCCTTAGTTCAATTATCCAGTTGCTTGCATAAGCTGCTAAGTCGAGTCACATCCTTTGTACACGATTTTGGGACGATTGAGACTCATGGAAAAAGTTAAATTTTATGAAGTGACGGGAAGGAACGTTAAATTCAAATTCCCTTTATTTACGTAATAATGTACTCCAAGTGTTTTGATCTTTTCAATTCGGGTCAAATTAGTGTTAGAGTAATAAAAACTCAAGTGTAGGGATATGCCTATAAATCCCTATTATTTTGGTGTTATCATAGATGTGGTAGAGTAAAAGTGTATGAAGAAAAAAAATCAAAAAAAGAGTGTTAAAAAAAAAAAAAAAAAAAAAAAAAGGGCTACATCTTGGCTTAGCAACCCCCCATACCCTGCCTAGGCGGGATTGGGTTTGTTGTTGTTGTTGGTGTCTTGGCTTAGCAACGCCATTCTTCTCATGCTTGTAACATAAAGATTTTTGACTTGCCACCACTATATCGCCTATCCCACCAAACCCTTTGTTTCCCTACCGTAAGCCTAACGTTACAACCCTTTAAAAGACCTCTTAGATAGTTTTTCCTAGGTGCTTACGCCAAAGCGATGGAGGTTTGATATAGTTTCAAGCCTATGGTAATCTATGTTCTATGACCGGTTAATGAGTGTTTATCTTCCATTTCCAATTTGATAAATTTCATATACACCTGAGAGATGAAAGTATCCAAACACCCCTTGTGAGGTGCTAGTATGTAATTTCCGTGCTTGTTATGACTTTTGCGGGGCTTATACTTATTGTGAATTGTTCTAAACTAATGCTTCATGACCCCTAACTTATAAATTAATTGGCCAAAAGCACATTTTCTTGAGGACAAGCAAATACCAAGTGTAGGGATATTTGATAAGGATTTAAAATGTACACTTTTGAGGGGTCATTTAAGCCCTTAATTGACCACTTTTATATCCGTTACTGCTTAATTTCGTTCCTTTTCACTTTTTAGGTCTCTTGAAGGAAAATTGCTGGAATGACACTTATTCGGACGAAAAGGCGTGAATATATGAAGAAAATGGCCAAGTCAAGATCAAGACACTCAAGCTGCTGGAATTGAAGGTGACGGCGTCACAGTTAGAAGGCGACGTCGTCGCAACGTGCTCCAAATTTGTGACGGCTCAGTAGCGAAATTGCTATTTTGTACCCGACGGCGTCAGGTTTTAAAGAGTAGGGCGTCACAACTCAGACGGCCTAGATTCAGATCCCAACGGTGTCACAACCATATGGTGACGCCATTACAAGGTTGACGTGATCAAGACGAAACCCTAATGGCGGCGATCCGACGACGTCACATTTAAAGAGTGACGCCGTCGCAAGTTGTAACTCTATATATAGAATTCGAATTTTCGGACTTTTGGAGAGGTAGTTTTGTGGAGTAAAACCTAATAATGATTTTTGGCTGTCTTGGACAGTATCTTAGGGTTCTCAAACCCTATTTTACAACAAGATAAGTAATTTACTTCATTGATTCAATTATGTCATCAATTGTATGTGTGTATGCTTGCATGTTTTCCATGTCTGGCTAATTTACTTGTGTGTTTGCTTAGATCTATGAAACCTAGGTATTTAATATTGATTGGTTGTCTCTTATCTTAATTGTAACTGACCTAGGATTGCGATAGGTCATTAGTTGTTTCTGTAATGCTTGAGTAATCTTTGTGAACATCAGTTTATAATCGCCTAGAGTTATTGTAGGCTAAAAATCCAAAGATAACCTTAGAGTTAGTTTATGAATCCTAGAGATTTTGTAGGCAATAACCTTAAGGTAGTCTCAAATAGTTAGTGAAGAAAGCATACCCTACGACCTTAGAAGACACAACACGTTAAGAATAAGGACGTGACAATTCAACCATCAATAGGAGATAACTAGGGAGTAATAGCATCTAGGTAAACACGTCTTTAATCATCATACGAGCACACATCAATTAGACATAGACTACCACTTATCTTAGTTAATTAGAATAGATAATAGTAGAGTAATCGGTAGAAATACCACCCCCCAAATCCAATACCCCGAGATTCGTACCTTTCAATTTTCTAAAAAAGATAAAAAAAATAATCTTCCTCAACCCCAACCTTAGCGTAGTAATTTCTCACTAGCATTCCTATTCCCCTAGAGAACGATATCAATCCCGATGCTTACCCTAATACTACACTACAACGATTAGGTTTACTGCCTAGGTGGTTGAAAAACTTGCTCGAAGAAAAGGAAGCTTCCTTTGACCCCGAACGCGCGTTATACGCGTATCAGATGTCCTCAAAGTCGACTTCTGGAATTATATTAAGCTTTTTGAGGCTACTAGAAATATAACAAACGGATGTAACCCATCCCAATCTGCCTTCATTAAGGGAAGGAAAATTCTTGACGATTGTCTTATCGCAAACGAGATCATTCGTATGGCCACGTTGGAAGATCATAAACTTTTACTCTTTAAGGTTGACTTCAAGAAAGCATTTGATATCGTCAATTGGGATTTCCTTCTTGACGTTATGATGGAAATAGGATTTGGTGTTAAATGGAAGAAGTTGATAGCTTTTTGTCTCTCTTCGGCTTCCATCTCGATTTTGATTAATGGTTCCCCTTCTATAGAATTTAAGATGGAGTGTGGTCTCCCTCAAGGCGACTCTTTGTCTCCTCTATCATTTCTTTTAGTCGTCGAGGCTCTTCAAGTCACCATATTGGAAGCGTGTGAAAATGAGGTCTATAATGGTGTTTCTCTTGCGCATAGTGGAACCAATGTCTCTCTTCTCAAAATCGCGGATGATGCTTAATTTTTTGGTGAATGGTCAAGCCTTAATGCTTTTAATCTTATTAAAATCTTAAATGTTTCGAGATGGCTTCGGGTCTTAAAGTTAATATTGCAAAGAGTAGACTTTACGGAATTGGTGTTAGTAGGATAGATGTTGATGTAGTCACTTGTTCTCTTGGATGTGGTCATGGCTCCCTCCCGTTTATTTACCTTGGTCTGCCTGTTGGCATAAAGATGAGCCGCATTGTGGGATGGAATGAGGTCGTCAATTGTATTAGAGAGCTACTCTCATCTTGGAAATCCAAATATCTCTCGATCGGGAGTTGGCCCACTCTCATTAAATCGATTATTGGCCGCCTTCCAATTTACTATCTCTCTCTTTTTAAGGCTCCAAAAAAGGTCATTAATCTTCTCGAAACTATTAGGAGTTTGGGGGTTTAAAGACTCTCAATGTGGCATCTCGTGGGTAAAGTCGAACTCTATGCTCTTCGACAGGGAGTTGGGGGTTTGGGAGTCGGTTGCCTTCACACCAAGAACCTAGGCCTCTTAGGTAAATGGAGGTGGAAATTTCTAACTAAATAAAAAAACTCTTTGGCGTGTGGTTATTAATGAGTTTTATGGTCAAAATGGGGGACTTGAAGCTACATCTGATAGTTTGTCTATTGGTGGTGTGTAGTGTGATATTTTAAAAGCTGTGAGGTGTATTGAAGACATTGATTCCTCCTTTAAAGACTCATTTATCCTCAAAATTGCTAATGGATCTAATTCCTCATTTTGGAAAGATCACTGGTGTGGTGATGTATCTCGTCTTATGGATTCGTTCCCTAGATTATATGCTCTCGAGTCCTCTAAAGATTGCAAGATTAACGATCGATGGAATTATTCGAATGGTATTTGGTGTGACAACTGGTCTTGGCGGTTTCCTCTTTGCGGTAGGGCTCTAGACGAGCTATCTCGCCTCGTTTCTTATATTGATGGGTTTGATAAATGCACTTGGTCCGGTAAAGTGTTGAGCATATTCAAGGTTAAATCCCTTTCTAAGAAGATTCAAAACTTATCGTTTAGTAACTATGTTCTCGGTAAGCATCATTATTGGAACTCGTGGATTCCGCGTAAAGTTAAAATTTGCATGTGGAGAGCCTCGTTGAATAGGCTTCCTTCGCGAGCCAATCTTTCTTCTCGTGGGATTGCTCTCAGTTCTTCGTTCTGTCCATTTTGTGAGCTCGTGTTGGAAGATATTCATCACTCCTTCATTCGTTGCCCCTATGTTTTAAAGGTTTGGAAGAAAGTTTGGAGTTGGTAGAACTTGAATCCTCATGCTTCTCTTCTTTCTTTCTCTATTTATGATGTTGCGCTTGGTAACATCTCGATCTCAGCTAATGGTTGCTTTATGCTCTTGAAGTTTATACAGGGGGTGATGCAATGTTCTTGATCGGTTATTTGGAAGTGGATGAACAAATTAGTTAATTTCCATTCGGATGAATTTTCAAAAATCAAACACGAAGATATTTTCCCATTCATCCAACGCCTTTCCAAGACTTGGATATCCGCTCGGCTTTCCTCGAATCTTGCTAACTGGAACTGTTGGGTGGCCAAAACCCTTTGATCTCTTTTTGTAATCTTTTTTGGTTTGTCTGGCTTGGATTTGGTTCTGTGCATACTTTCAGTTTGTGTTTTTGGGCCTCCTTCTTGAAGCCCTTTCTTAATTCAAGTTTAGCCTTTCAAAAAAATATTCATGTCTAATATTCCTTGCCATTATTATCTCATAATTTAAATCCATGAGCCCATAAGACAGCTTACAGTCACTTTCATATTTTTAAACATGGTGTAGTATTGTGTTAGGATTTAGTAAATCCAGTTATTAAAGAGTCGGTCACCTCAAGTATATGTAATCGTTAGAAAGCTCGTAGTCGTAGATTATTATAAGTTAAGTAGTATTTAGTTTGTAACACCGTGGAGGACGTACGGGTCTTTACCCACTGTATGCCTGATCCACATCCCGTAGGTAGCGATTTATGTAAGAACTATAAATACTCTCTACCTCCCAAGGTAGAGAGTTGGAGCTCATAATAATACTTTCATTTTCTCTCACTAAGTTCAAAAACCTATAACCCTTTCTCTCTCTATAAACTCATCTTGTACGCCTCTTGTGTTAATGTTTTGATGTGTATGTGAAATCCAATATGTTACATATGGTATCAAAGCCATGGTTTGATCATCTCTTACATATCCTTGGATTTCTAGTGGTTCTTAGATGGTTTTAGAGTTTGAAAAAGTTTAGTGGTTTTTGCATCATTTTTTTCATTTCTAGTGTTAAAGTTTGAATTTTGGGCGTACTTTTGTGTTTAGAATCATTGTATGTGCTTGGGTTTTGATTTGGTAAGCTTGAATCACTGTGGTTGAGCTTGTTTTGGATTGAAAAGTGTGTTTTTGAAGTTTTTCTTGGTAGCGACTTGGTTCTCGTAGTGAATTTCATCTTAGTGACTTGCTTCAGTAAAAGGTAGCGAGTTGTAGTGCTTTTTGGTAGCGACTTGGTCCTAGCGACTTGTCTTTTGAGACAAGCCGACAAACAGTACACTTAGTGGATTCTCCACTACGGGTAGCGACTTGGTGAAGGTAGCGACTTGCTTTCAATTTTGTTAGCGACTTGTACTTAAGTTTCTTAGCGACTTGGTGTTAGCGATTTGGACCTTAGCGAGTTGCTATTTAGCGACTTGACGACTTAGCGACTTGGTGCTTAGCGATTTGTTGTCATAATTCTCAGCGACTTGGTGTTAGCGACTTGGATCTTAGCGAGTTGTTCTTTAGCAACTTGACTGTGTCTTAGCGACTTGGCATTATAGCGACTTGATTTCATAATACTTAGCAACTTGGTGCTTAGCGACTTGGTTCAAGGTTTCTTAGCGACTTGGTTGAATTTTTGTTTGTAATACGGTTTTCTCTTGATTTAATAAAATCCCGTGTAATCTGTTAACATGTCTACCAACGTACCTACAATCATCTCCACTGTTGCTGAGGATGTTCAAGCAGCTGGCTCAGATACTCGTCCACCCATGCTTGACAGAACTGACTACGACTCATGGTCACAACGAATCAGATTATACTGTCTTGGAAAGGAAAACGGATTCAACATTATCAAGTCTATTGATGAAGGACCTTATCAGATTGAGACTACAAGAGACTTAATTGATACAGCTGCAGATGGAACAATGATCTATGGAATAGACAGACCAAACACGTATGATGAGCTCGATGATAAGAAGAAAAAGAGATTCGATGCTGATATCAGGGCTTCTAACATTATACTTCAGGGTCTTCCAAAAGATATCTACAAGCTTATCAATCACAATACTGAAGCCAAGGCAGTATGGGATAATGTCAAGATGCTTCTCTCAGGTTCTGAATTAACTATGGAAGACAGAGAATCACAACTGTATGATGATTTTGAGCACTTCAAGATGAAACCAGATGAGAGTATCTACAAATATTATGTTAGATTCCATAAGCTTGTGAATGACATGAGGAACATCAAGATGACCATGCCAACATTCAGCTGAACTCAAAATTTGTGAACAACATGAATCCCGAATGGCACAAGTTTGTCACCTCTGTGAAGCTAACCAAAGGATTGAAAAATACAAACTATGAGCAACTGTATGCCTTTCTTCTTCAGAATGAGAGACATGCCATGTTTGAAAAAAGGATTCTTGATCAATTCAAAAGCAACCAGGGAGAAACAAGCTCATCAAATGATTCAACAGCTTTTTACACCAATGTTGAAATTACCACCAAAGCTTCTCAAGTCATACCCATGGGTGATAGTAATCACAAGCTCATTCTTGATCCAGCATATAAGCCTCCCGACTCAAAAACACTCATGGAAAACTTCATCAATCAACTTTCTCTCATGGTTAGTCAAAACATGAACTCTCTTCCACACACCAACAGTAACCTCAGAACTGCATCCAATCCACACAATCAAGCTATGGTCAGAGATGGGAAGGTTATGGTGCAACCAGTTCAAGAAAGGCAGCATGAACAGGGAAGAGGTGGAGTTGGTAGAGGTTATATGACAAATCAAAATCGGGGAAGGATTGGAAATCAAGGTCAAGCAAAGCCAATTAAGTGCTACAACTGTGGTGGTGAGGGACATATTGCTAGGAACTGCACATCTCCAAAGCGTCCACAGAATGCAGAATACTTCAGAGACAAGATGTTGCTTGTTCAAGCTCAGGATAGTGGGGCAGCTTTGGATGAAGAGGAATTGTTGTTTCTTGCTGAGGGAAATGCCCGAACCTATGATGTTGATGTTGATGAACAACCAATTCAGGAGATAGGTCATAATCATCAGAATGCCTTTCAAGTAGCTGATTGTGATGCATTCGACTCTGATGTCGATGATGAACCTACTGCTCAAACAATCTTCATGGCTAGCATCTCACCTATGGTCTCTCCAAAGGTCTCTCCACCACAACAAGCTGATCCATCCAAAGACAAAATCATTTCAGATGTATTAAAACTATATGATGATGTTGATGAGCGAAAGATGCATAATGAAGTACAATCTCTTGAGACTTATGAATCAGATATTGATGATGAGGGTAATAGCAATATTGTCCCATATGATCAATATGTGAAGCAAAGTGAAAGTGAGGGTGTACCAAGTAATGCATCTTCCGCAGTCAATGATGACTATGTTTTTTATGAATACACTGCATGTGCCCCTAATGATTCTGTTATCTCTTAACTTAATGCTTATAAAGAACGAGTTGCTATTTATGAACAACGTGCTAAATTTGAGTTGACCACCCGTGAGCAGGAAATGGATGACCAAATGCGTACAATTATTAGAAAAGTAATTTAAAGAAGAAGTATTAAAACAAGAGTTAAACTCCTTACAAGAAAATCTTTCTAAAACTGCTAAGCAAAAATAAGAACTTCAAGAAAATGTGAAAATGCTTAAGCAAGAATTCAATGCTAAGAAATCAAAACTTTTGAATGATTTTTCCAATCTAAAAACTTTGAAAAACAATCTTGAAAATAAGCTGTACGTACAAGGGAACACCATTCAGACTGCTCACTTGATCACTAAGCATAGAGTCTTAAGCGATAAGCATAGCATTCCCCTTGTTGAGGAACCAAATCCAGAGGTCATTAAAAAGGCTAGAACTGCTCATAAGGTAATTTATGATGGCAATGAAATCCTTAAGCCAAGGCAGAAACCTAGTTCGCTGAGTGCATGAGGAAGATAAGAAATCAGATGAAGTCACTATGGAGAAAATGGATAAGAAACTCAACAATCCTACATGTAAAGAGAAAAACATAATTATCAGACCCCATGATTACAAAAAAGAAAATTGGATTTCCTTGAACAAGTTTAAGCCTCAAACGTTGTTAACACCCGAACAAGTGTTCTGGAAAAAGGATTTAGACAAGCAAAAAGCAGAGAATCTTGTTGTAACAAACCCCCCCCCCTTAGGAAAATGCCTTCAGCAACTGTGTATCCTCCTAATACACCAATGCATTTAGTCCCTAGAACTATTGCCACTAAAAGCAAGACCTTAATCAGTCAATATGTTATCTTTCAATTATTTGTTCATTTTGAGAAAACTTGTAAGAAAAGGATCACACCTACTGGTATAACTGAAGGGGAAAGGGGTTTTGAGCAAACTAAGGAATGCTATTTAACTGAGGTCATGCCTTTCTTTAAACAACTAAAATATCAATTTAAGAGTCTTAAAAAGGGGATGAATACAGATATTAAAGAAATGGAAAAGGAATTTGATGCAATGATTGTTGAGGTTAGTGACTATGAGCGAGAATTAAAATATAATGAGATTGAGAGGAAGAACTTGCATACACTGAATGAGAATCTTATTTCTTAATGCATTACTCAAGATGTGTTTTACACTACTACGAATTGTTCCATTAATGCTTCTCAATTTCATGAATTATCTGTTGCTCTGAAAGTCTCCCATGATCGTGTCATTGAGCTTGAAAAGACTAATTCTAAACTAAATGAGAAAATTGATCTGGATGATCACGATAATCTGGTAAAACATCTTTCTAAACTAGAAGTTGAACATTTTAATTTACAACTAAAATATCAACATCTTAAAGAAAATGTCAAAACCTCAAATATCAAGATATCCTTAGATGCTCCAGAGTTTGATGCAGTTTTTCAAATAAACAAACATGACGAACAGATTCAAGCTCATTGTAACACGATCAGAAAGTTAAAAGCCTAAATTTCTCAATTAAAGGGTGAAAAGAACAATGTGACTGGATCCCAAATGCCTCCTCCTTTAGATTCTCAGTATTCTCAAACTTTTCATCTTCAAAACTTAGTAAATGCTTTACAAAAGGAAAACGAGAGTTTTCTAGAAGAAAATGAAAAAGTTAAATGTCACTTTAAAGAGTTATATGATTCAATGAAAGTCACTCGTGACAAAAACAACGAAAAAGTAACTTCTTTACAAAATGAAATTGAGAATCTGAGGAGTCAGGAAAAAGGGAAACTGCCACTTGTTTTTAATGAGAATGCTACTTCAAAGTCATCCTCTGACTGCAAATATACTGTGACTGTTAAATATATTCCTCCTCATCTTAGGAATAATGAACTTGTGTTTCATAACTATTGTGCTCACCTTAAGGATAGTCTAGAATATCTCCGTGAGATTGTGGAAGAGGATTTCATAAATAAACCTCTTGATAGAGAAATTAGGTTTGCTTGCATTCAGGCCAAACGATCTCAGGAGCTGCTAGAATGTTTAATTGCAACATGTCCTAAATCCTTAGGTGCGAAAGGTAAAGCTGTGATGCATTGTTCTATGCCTAGTGCCAAGCATACAAACCATTCCATGCCTAGTTTTAAGAGAGTGAACACTAATGTGCCTTCTAGTAGTTCAGATCCTTGCACATCTTGTTCAGGAATGCAAAAAGTAGATCAACCAACTAATGTTCCCATAATTCCCTCTACAGGAGTAATCAGTGACATTAAATCAAGCGGGTCAAAGCCTCCAGGCAATACCAAGCAAGATAGGACCTCGCAAGCTAAGAATGTGCATTGGAAGAGAGTAGAAGACCAACCTAGGAACTTTAAGTTTGTGTTGAATAAAACGAATCGTGTTGATTCTAGTATTAGCCATAGGCGTACTGTAATTAATTCGAATTCTGATACTATCTGCAAACCATGTAATGTTGACTGCTTGAATTCTGTTACTAATCATGAATGTGGTGTGAATGTTGTGTCTAATGCTGTCAAATGCCCAGTTAAAATTGTTAATGCTAAAAATCATGCTAAGAAGGCTAAAAGGCAAAGGCGAAAGAAAGTTAGAAAACAGTGGAAACCCACAGGAAGAACATTTAGTAAGATAGGTTATCAATGGATACCTTTTGGCCATAAGGTTAATCAGTTCTGCCCTCAATCTGCTAAGACAATGCCCACTAGAAAATGGATGCCTACTGGTAGAACTATTCCTTTAAGAAGTGAACATACTTTGAATAGGTCAAATACAGACACTAGCACTGCATCTATTCCTAATGATTCCATTGCTTCTATTTCTGATATGGGTGTTTCTATTTCTGATATGGGTGTTCCAATCACTATTACTAACCAAATGGAACCCATTCTTGCATGGGGATCCCAATTAACCAGTTATCCATTCTTGTCGTGTTCAACTACGGATCGTTCAAATCGTTCGTGGTACCGGACTCAGGTTGTTCCAAGCATATGACCTGGAGACCGGTCACGCTCATGAACTTCGTGAGTAAATTCATCGGGACAGTTAGATTCGGGAACGATCATTTCGGTGCAATTATGGGTTATGGAGATTATGTTGTCGGTGACAATGTTATCTCCAGGGTATATTTCGTAGAAGGTCTTGGTCATAACTTATTCTCTGTCGGCCAATTCTGTGATTCTGATCTAGAACTAGCCTTCAGAAAACATACTTGTTTCGTTAGAGAACTTGATGGTAAAGAACTTCTCAGAGGAACTCGTGGTTCAAACCTATACACCATATCTATCGAAGACATGATGAAATCTTCACCCATCTGCCTGCTGTCAAAAGCTTCCAAAACTAAGTCATGGCTATGGCACCGTCGTCTCAATCACTTGAACTTTGGTACTATAAACAATCTTTCCGAAAAGGACTTAGTAAGAGGATTACCTAGACTTAAGTATGAAAAGGATCATCTTTGTTCAGCATGTCAATTGGGAAAAAGCACGAAATATGCCCACAAACCAAAATCCACAAACTCAGTAATGGAAGTTCTTCACACCCTTCATATGGATTTGTGCGGACCCATGAGAGTGCAAACTATTAATGGAAAGAGATATGTGTTAGTTGTGGTTGATGACTACTCCCGATTCACTTGGGTTAAGTTTTTGAGGACAAAGGATGAAACTCCAAATGCCATCATTAAACTCATTAAACAACTTCAGATCCGTCTCAACAAAACGGTTCGAATCATCCAAACTGAAAATGGAACTGAGTTTGTTAATAAAGAACTCAATGAATTTTATGAAAATGTTGGAATATGTCCTCAAAGAAGTGTTCCTCAAACTCCTCAATAGAACGGTGTAGTTGAAAGACGAAATCGAACTCTTGTAGAAGCTGCAAGAACAATGTTGATTTACTCAAAGGTTCCAATGTTTCTATGGGCTGAAGCTATTGCCACTGCATGTTACACTCAAAATCGATCTCTAATTCATACATCTCATGGAAAGACTCCATATGAACTTGTCCACAATCAAAAACCTGATCTATCATACCTTCGTGTGTTTGGTGCTTTATGTTATCAAACTAATGACGGTCAAGATTTATGTAAACTAAAAGCGCACATTGGAGTATTTGTAGGATATGCACCAAGCAGAAAAGGTTACCGAATCTACAACAATAGAACACGAAATATCATGGAAACAATTCACGTTTCGTTTGATGAGATGACCGGTCAAATGGCTCCAGGACAATCCAGTTCGACCCGCATCTCATCCTTTATCAAGTAGTCCTATCAGTTCTACTCTTGTTTCTAATCCCTCTCCAGCAACTCCTTATGTACCTCCATCAGAAGATGATTTAAATAAATTGTTTGATCCAATGTTTGATGAACACTATGAACCAAATGCTGATGAAATGTCAATTCCATCAACAAAGGCTGCTCCTATCCTTGTGAATGAAGTCAACCCTTCAGTCTCAATATCATTAAGTCAAGAAGCGCCTGCTGCTGATCACTCTGTCTCATCAACAAATCATCAATCATCGAATGTACATCATGGAATTGTTTCTGGCATTAATGATGAAGTTAATCCCTTTGCTACTCCGAAGATGCTCCATTTGAAAACATATTTGCTCCTGAATCATCATCAGAACCATCTTCATCGGAGATATTGACTCGCTACTTCAGTTCCTCAACAACAACCACATGGACACCTCGAAAATGGACTCATGATCATCCATTGGACAACATCATGGAAACCCCTCTCGTCCAGTATCCACACGGAAACAACTTGCAACCGATGCCTTATGGTGCTTCTTCAACTCCGTACTCTCTAAGATCGAACCAAAAGATGTTAAAACCGCCATGAATGAAGACAGCTGGTTCAATGCCATGCAAGAAGAAATTCATGAGTTTGATCGACTTGATGTATGGGAATTAGTACCTGCTCCAGATTGTGCTATAATCATTGCTCTAAAATGGATCTTCAAAGTGAAACTTGATGAGCATGGTGATGTTTAAAAGAACAAGGCTCGATTGGTTGCAAAAGGATACTGTCAAGAGGAGGGTATTGACTTTGAAGAATCATTTGCTCATGTTGCTCGTATCGAGACAATCAGAATCTTCTTGGCTAATGCTGCAAGTAAGAACATGGTAGTCTATCAAATGGATGTAAAGACGGCATTTCTTAACGCAGATCTTAAAGAAGTCGTATACGTCAGCCAACCTGAAGGCTTTGTGAATCCAGAGCATCCTACTCACGTCTATCGTTTGAAGAAAGCTCTTTACGGTTTAAAGCAAGCTCCAAGGGCATGGTATGATACGCTATCAAAGTTTCTTATATCTACTGGATTCAGCAAAGGAGCAGTTGATCCAACATTGTTCACCAGGAAGTCAGGCAAACATTTAATTCACGTTCAAATATATGTATATGATATTATCTTTGCCTCAACTGACCCCAATGAGTGTGATCGTTTTTCTAATGAAATGGGTTCTAAATTTCAAATGTCAATGATGGGACAAATGTCATTTTTCTTAGGCTTACAAATTTCACAAAGTCCCGGAGGCATTTTTATAAATCAATCTAAATATGCAAATGAGATCTTAAAGAAATTTGGATTTGATTCTAGTGACCCTGTTGACACTCCCATGATAGAGCGTACTAAACTAGATGAGGACCACTAAGGGATCATGGTAGACCAAACGAAATATCGTAGTATGATTGGATCCCTGATGTACCTCACAGCTAGTAGACCAGACATCTTGTTCGCTGTTTGCATGTGTGCTAGATACCCGGCTAAGCCTACCAAAAAGCACCTTGAAGCGGTTAAACGGGTCTTTCGGTATCTCCAAGGAACCATCAATATGGGACTTTGGTACCGAAGGACACCGGTATGTCACTAACAACCTATGCAGATGTTGATCATGCAGGATGTCAAGATACTCGTCGAAGTACGTCGAGGTGCTCGTTTTGGGAGATAAGCTTGTGAGCTGGTCTTCAAAGAAGCAAATGAGTACCTCTATTTCCTCTACAGAGGCTGAATACATAGCCATGTCATCTTGTTGTGCTCAAATCCTATGGATGAGATCCCAACTATCTGTCTATGGCTTTGAATTCAACAACAACGTACAACACTCAAGAGCAAAGCACATCGACATTCGACACTCAAATCTCATGCAACAACGTACAACACTCAAGAGCAAAGCACACGACATTCGACATCATTTCATCAGGGAGCAAGTAGAAAACGGTGTGGTGGAACTATACTTTGTGAGGACTGAATAGCAGTTAGCAGATATCTTCACCAAAGCTCTTCCTAGAGAACGTTTTGAGTTTATCCTTCCACGACTTGGTCTTAAGAGCCTACAACTTGAAACACTCAAACGTCTTCAAGAGGAAGAAGAGGAGTAAAAGGTTTTCCTTCATCTATCTC
The DNA here is from genome assembly GCA_910596185.1 of Chrysanthemum makinoi. Classification (NCBI taxonomy): domain Eukaryota; kingdom Viridiplantae; phylum Streptophyta; class Magnoliopsida; order Asterales; family Asteraceae; genus Chrysanthemum; species Chrysanthemum makinoi. The sequence goes on along the minus strand of OU343221.1, from coordinate 7,660,751 downwards.
TTGTATATATTTATTCAAAAACCAAAATACAAAATTATAAAACCAACAAAAAGCAAAGAGAAAAATATAAAACTTTCAAAATCCATAAAAATTTGAAAAATTCGAAAAATCTCAAAAAATATTGTCTTTTTGTCATATTTTTCTTGATTCGATATATATCTACGGTCCTTTTTGCTGTCAGTCAAAGAGTGACACGGGTCTTTAGATGTTGTTCGAATGTACATATTTTTCCTTAAAAAAATCAAAAAATATTTTTGGGAGAAAGTGAAACAATGGTTTATTTTCATTTCAGGCAGTAACCCGCTCTTCAATGAAAGAACAGAGCCATGTTTTATCTTGGTTTTCAAATCTCGTGCTCTGATTCTTTAAACAATTCCTTACCATCTAATGAAAACTAATTGCTTTGAAAAATAACTCGGACTCTATTTTTGAAAATCATCAGGACTTAACATTAGTCAAAAACATCTATCTCTCAATCAACAACGTATGTCATTGATTGAGGGGGAGAATGATTACAATTAAATCAAAAGGTTATTTGTCATACAATTGTTTTCAAAAGATAATCATGCATGTGTAATCAATGGAGTTTAAAGTCTCAAAATCCGATCCTTATCAGTTAAAACGTTTTCATAATCATGTCACAATTCTCCTTAAAAGCTTTCAAAATCAATTTAAATCTTCAGAGTTCACAAATCTCAAATGATTTGATAATTGTGATCGGGGGAGAATTTGTGATTTAAATTGGATTTAAACTGATAATTCGGTAAATGGTTTTATAAGTATGTTCAAGCTTTCCTTCCCACATGTGCCAAACGATTTCAAATTTTCCATGCACATGTTGAGGGGGAGCATCTATCTTAAACCACAATGATTTGAAACGTGATCAATTTATTTCAATGTGCAGTCTTCTCCTAATATGTGCAAAACATTTTCAAATATCTATGCACATATTGAGGGGGAGCAACTATTTTGAAAACCACATTCTTTATATAACTACTCTTAGATGCAAGTCAACCCCTCAAAGATGAAAACTATTTCTATTACAAAATGATGCTTGATGCAAATGTTGAGGGGGAGCTCTTGTTCTAAAAATATCAAAACAATTCAGGTATAAAATGCTTTGATAATATATCACAAGTATCTGGATTGATTTTCAAATGGTTTTCAATTGGTTCCAATGGCGGATGAACAATACCAAATAGACCGACCAACTTTACTTTATGTATGGTGATATAAGGACGTTAAGGTTAGGTATTTGTTCCCATGATCCGCCAGAACCGGAGGGATCTACCCAGGGACAATCCACTAGATAGTGTAGAAGTCCTTAGGTATATTGAAAAAAAGGAGAAAAATGAGATATGGGAAGAGTGCAGACTAAGACTGAGCTAGTACTGGAATAAACCCAACAAGGTTCTAGTTATGAAGTCTCGGTAAGCACTGAAGGGGTTGAAGAATGAAAAAGAATTGAATGAGAAAAGGGTGAAAATAAATAGCCCTCCAATTATTCAACCTTAGGGCAGATACCGGGTTCAATTCATATGCTACTGGTGGTTACGAAGGTAACATCGGTATTGAAGACAAGACGTCATGGACCCAGTGACGCACTGCACTTCAACTCCCCAAACCACTCAAGTTCCTCTTAAAAGGACTTGTTTCATTCTCACGGGGAACCGACATTATCTATCGACTTTCTCTTAGAGATTGTTGATATTGAAGAAAGAGACCCTCTCCCTAGTCTCCGATATAGGATCCAAATATGCACAATTGAGTCTAGAGCCACGGGATCATCTATAAATCTCATTAGGACACTTTCAATGAAGACTCTCTATTTCACACAATGTGGAAAGAGAGATTATATCTTGATTCCTACGCATTATCCTTGTGGTATTGCCAGAACATCTGAGTGATATGCAAACATATTCACAATGAAGATGGAAAGCCTTCTGGAGCCAACATCAAACAAGCTCCTGGTGGGTGGCATGTGAGATCTATTCAATAGATCAACCATGTGACAACTGAACATAAACAATGGGGTGATTCTATCTTTTGAATCAATCCTGGTTCAGGTTATGGATTGACGGATACCTTTGAAAAACCGGTCGTTGTGCTTAAAAACTCTTTTCTTTAGCACATCGACCGTGTACAAATATTTCAAAATAAAAGGTGTTTATGATTGATAATTGATTTTCATTAAAACCTTCGTTGTATTGCAAAAACAATTTCTATTGAGCGATACACGATTGTTTATCAAATCTCTTTTTATCAATCAGTGAATCTCAATTCGCTAGCTCACTCACTCCGTGTTGTCTTCTTTGAAACGTTCCGGTTTGAGAACAGCTAGAGCAGCTGCGAAACCCTGTCATGCAAATTCTTTGGAATTTTACGATCACCAGTACTTGTACTGATCAACGGGGATCCGTGGGCCGTGTACCTCAATTCAACGAAAGTGATCAAAGATACTTTCGTGCGCTTTATTGCTAACTGTTGTATGCAGGTACGCCCGACGTTTGCAGCTGATCAGAATGAAGCTGTCAATCCATAGCCGCATGCTCACACAATACATTCATTTCTAAAGAAATCATGATAAGTGCATCAATGACTATGATATTTTCACTCCATGCTTCTGCTACGCTGCTGCTGCCAATATCATGAATCAACGAAAGCTTCCGCTACTCTGATGAGAATATATCATGATCCTGAATGTGAGCATGTCGGTCCATAAGTCACAACATCACATAATACCAACACCACAATGGATGAGTCAGAGATTTATGTTAGCTGATGATCTCAAAAGCTGGCTCAAAATCATCATCACGTGGATCAGTTAATGACCTCCACTTGAATTAACCAAACATGCATCAATGATGAATCAATGACTACGAGCTTCAGAGCAAAGTACTACATCAAGAATGCAAGAACAATTTATAATGTAATATCGGTTTGTATTCAATGTAAGTTTAATGTGTGTTTGAGGTGACCTCCCTTAGGGGGAGATTGTTAGGATTTAGTAAATCCAGTTATTAAAGAGTCGGTCACCTCAAGTATATGTAATCGTTAGAAAGCTCGTAGTCGTAGATTATTATAAGTTAAGTAGTATTTAGTTTGTAACACCGTGGAGGACGGACGGGTCTTTACTCACTGTATGCCTGATCCATAGCCCGTAGGTGGCGATTTATGTAAGAACTATAAATACTCTCTACCTCCCAAGGTAGAGAGTTGGAGCTCATAATAATACTTTCATTTTCTCTCACTAAGTTCCCAAACCTCTAACCCTTTCTCTCTCTAGAAATTCATCTTGTACGCCTCTTGTGTTAATGTTTTGATGTGTATGTGAAATCCAATATGTTACATATTATACTACTAAACTTATCATTGTTTAGACGTGCATCACATCACTTTTTAAAATCTCTATATGTCATACGAAAAGATGATACAGACCAATATGAATTCGTGGAAGATATGTTCTTCCCAAATAAAATTATTTTAAGATAAAGATTACCGATAACATTGCACTGTCTCCATACCTTATCTCAATAACTTTAAAACACTAAAATCTATAAGAAAACGCCTAAATTAACAAAACCCTAATTTCAGGTTCGTGCATTTTCATCATTCGCCAAGAAAAAACAACGAAACCAACAAAGGAGAGTGACAATGAGGGTCAGATCTAGCATGCATGTGTTAAACATGAACAAAACACATTATCATATAGTGGACACGTGTGAGACTAACCGGAGGTTTCAAGCTAAACGAAGATTTGCTGATAACCACATAACAATCGCAAATCGAAGAGAAGACAATGATATCTATGAAATGTATGTATGGAAGATAGAAGGATTAGAGAAGATTATAGAATCGATAGTAAAATTTGTTGTATCAAAGAGAAAAAAGATTAAAAAAAATAAATAAATAAAATAAAATTAACCACCAACTTTCATAAAGAGAATTGTATATATACCCAATAAAACTTAAAATTTTGCATATTTACTCATAATACAAGTTTTTAATGCATGATGTACAATGCTCGTTAGGAAGATGGCATCAATGTTGAGGAATCATTTGCTCCGGTTCATTAAGTAGATCGACGTACATCTGATTGTATGTGTATTCACGTGTTGGGCAATTGACACAGATTGATTACTTCAGAATTAATCGTTTATCACTCACTTGAGATTGAAGTTGTTTTTCACAAAGGCTTGTTTTTATTTTATTTTTGAAGTCGAGGTTGGTTGAATGCACGACTTTTAATGATAACTTGCTCGTGCGTAAGAATTTGAGTTAAAGACTTGATTTATCTAGTTACCCGCAGTCGGGATGGATGGATGGTTGAAGACCTGGTTAACTATGACTAATAGGAGTTACGTTTCAATACTCAGTGTCACACGCAGATAATGTTGTGGATACTCAAGCATGTTTTGGGTATATATGCAAATATGCAAATTTTAGTAGGTATATATGCAATTGACCCCTTTCATAAATGTGTGAGAGAGAGAGAGAGAGAGGACGACGGTCTGGTGAACGCGTGTGGAAAAAGGATCAAAGATTACATAATCGATAGTGGACTTTACTGTAGCAAAGAAGAAAATAACATTTTGGGTGAAGGCTGAGAATACGTAACAAACTTTCTCAAATATACCGAAGTACGTAACATACAAATTTTATTATTTTTGTACGTAAATAACTTTCAAATTTTGTTCAATGTACGTAATATTGACAGGTTACTAAGTTTTAAAGTTACAACATTGGTCCCTGTCGTTTGCATTCACTTTCACCGTTAGTTATTTGACATTTTTTCACTTAAAAAAATTACAGTAACGGTCCTTGTAGTTTGCTTTGAATTTCACCATTAGTCCTTTGTCTTTCATCTTTTTATATACGTTTTTTACGCGTTTTTATACACATTTTTTTACATATTTTTACACGTTTTTTACACACGTTTTTATATTCATTTTTTTACACATTTTAATACACGTTGTTTACATGTTTTTATATATGTTTTTATACACGTTTTTATGTACGTTTTTATACACTTTTTATACACATTTTGTACACGTTATTATACACATTTTTATACACGGTTTTATGTACCGTTTTTTATACGTTTTTATACACGTTTTTTATATACGTTGTTATATACGTTTTTTATATACGTTTTTTACATGTTTTTATACACGATTTTACGCACGGTTTTATATACACGTAAAAAACGTATATAAAAACATTTTTTACACACGTTTTTTATATACGTTTTTTATATACTTTTTTTACATGTTTTTATACACGTTTTTACACACGTTTTTATATACGTTTTTTACATGTTTTTATACACGATTTTACGACGGTTTTATATACACGTAAAAACGTATATAAAATTTTTTTACACACGTTTTATATACGTTACGTATAAAACATGTGTAAAAAACGTGTATAAAAACATGTGTAAACATATATAAAAAACGTATATAAAAACGTATATAAAAAACGTGTATAAAAACGTACATAAAAACGTGTATAAAAACATGTATAAAAACATGTAAACAACGTGTATAAAAATGTGTAAAAAAATGTATATAAAAACGTGTGTAAAAACATGTTTAAAAATGTGTAAAAAAATGTGTATAAAAACGCATAAAAAACATACATAAAAAAGATGAAAGATAAAGGACTAATGGTGAAAGTCAAAGCAAACTACAAGAATCGTTACTGTAATTTTTTTAAGTGAAAAAATGTCAAATGACTAACGGTGAAAGTGAATGCAAACGACAGGGACCAATGTTGTAACTTTAAAACTTGGTAACCTGTCAATATTACGTACATTGAACAAAATTTGAAAATTATTTACGTACAAAAATAATAAAATTTGTATGTTACGTACTTTGGTATATTTGAGAAAGTTTGTTACGTATTCTCAGCCTTCACCCTAACATTTTTTAGAACCAGCAATGATACGTTCAAATTCCGTAGGAGGGGGATACTCTTTCCTATTGTTCAATAGAGATATCCAAGCTTGACAAGCCTTGTCTATCTGGTAACGACTAAAATAGAGATAAAAACCTGGACAATCCCAATTTTTTTTTTAAGTAACAAGATACAAGAGTTTTGTTTACTAAAAAACATAAGACTTGTTTCCTAAAACACATAGATAAATTTATTTAAGTAACATTCAACATCTGCAACCAGGCAATAAGCGCAAAGCAGAGCGTACTATTTCCCGGAAGGTTAGTCAAACACATAGATAAAAACCTGGACAATCCCAAGGAGGACACCAGGGATCTGGATCTGGATCTGGATCTGTTCCTGTCTCCAAAATCTCATATGGGTCGGGAGGACCATAATCAATGATATGACTTGATCGAATCTCATCCATACCAAATTCACGCTCTCGTTGACAAACACAGCTCATATCAAGAATTAGCCCACACTTGGTGCATTCAAGTGATTTCATCCGTTCTAGTTCCTCCTTCCACGTTTCTAGATCCTCCTCGTCAGTAACGACTAATTTAGTAAACCAAAAAAGGTTGATATTAGAGCACAAAAGTAGCAACATATCGAAAAGAAACACAGAGGTACCATTTTTCTTACCGTCTTCACCCCAAACAGATTTTACAAAGTGGCGAAACCCTGTCCGTGCAAACGCAAATAAATTACAACCAATTCAATTAAAACATTAGCAAGAGGTGTAATCATACTTTATTTAACATGAAGAGTCGAGTTATGTTGTTCAACTTTGGTTCTCTTTGAAACAAGTTTCGTTCTTTAAAACAAAGTCTACCTACATTACATTAAGAAGATATTCATGTCATATCTCAATTTTATTTTGCAAATTCTTTTGCTTTTTTTTGGCAAAAGGAAACAAAGTGCTCGTGTTCTCCACAAGGAAATAAAACGCCATTTATTTTTAGGATATAGTGGTTTATTTGATTTAACAGTGTATGCAAAATAAAGTTATATAGTGGTGATAGCCGTGAAGACAACCAGACAAGAGAATCAATATATTGAAAAGAAGGTAAAATCAAACGTACCATGTTTACTACCAGCATGATACTTCCGCTTCTTGTTCTGCTCTTGAGAAACAGACTCACTACCAGTATGCTGCTTCTGCTCTTGAGAATCAGACAGTGACATCTTTTGGAGTTGGTTTGTTTCTGCGTATTTAATTGCGGATAAAACAGAACAATCAAACTTCAACAATGACTTTCATGCAATCTTAAAAATTAGCATCAAAATTTGTGATGATAATGTATGTGCACCCGATTGTACTCAGTTAAGTTTAGGACCTATCCGGACCTATCCTATTACAGAAGTCATTTCATGAGTGTAAAGTATATTTGAACAAGTTTAATAGCTAAGGTGATATACTCATAGCTGTCGACTCGACTCAAAATCATAAAGTTCAACTCATGAGACAAGTCGGTGGGTGATACTAATTTAAAAACTTGACTCCCCAACCGTTTATTCAAACATTCATTTCTCAGTCTCTATGGTGTCTTTAACATAGCATTCAAAATAGACAACCATCGTTTAAAATTATTGTTCCCAAGAAGGTGAGGATCGATGGTGAAGTCACAATATAGCAACAAAAACAACTGCTTAGTCATTTATTTTACCATATTTTCCAGAAATTTCTTAAATTACTATTCATTTCATCAAGTTATTCTATTCATTTTCTACTAGCACTTGTCTTGTCCAAACCATTTGTATATGTGTGTTTTCGCTTGAAACCAGCTTCGTGTGCCCATAAGTGTGTTAGCTGACACTAACATTATAATTTTAGAAAAAAATTGTCCACGTGAAGCAAGAAACAAAGAAATACAGCAAATGAAAAATTACTCATCCCACTAACAGTTAAAAAGCCAAAAAGCGAGCCGATGAGGCAAAATCGCACGCCCTACGTAGGTGAGATGCATACTTAAATAGCTCTTAAAACAGCAGCAAAAGCTCTTTAAGTACAAAACAGAGAAAAAGAAGCTAAAGGTCAACGTAGGAAGAAACAAAGGACTTTTAGGGGGTGTTTCTTTTTTTTCCCATTTAGACATAGATCCTGTTTAGATAAATAAAGTTGTTCAGAGTAAGAATCATATGCGTTTCTTTTTCATCCTGAACAAAAGTCTTTAACAAATTAAATGCCCAATTTACCCTTCTATTCAAATCGATATGAAAATTACAAATAAACTCAAGAATCAAAATCTGAAACTTTTTTCAAATTGAACTCCAAAGTCTTACTTTAAAAAGAATAAAAAGTTGGGACCTGATAGTTGAAAAAGAAGAAATATCTTATGAAAACAACTATCCAAAATTATATATTAATATTCATACATTCAAAGATCGAACCACAAAATTAGAAGATCGAAAAGATAGAAGCACAAAAGAAGATTGAAAGGACCGGACAAGAAAACTGGAACCGCAATTATCCATATGTCATACTCTTCTATTAATATTCATACATACAAAGATCGAACCACAAAAAAACAAAACTACACTTTCGATAATTCCAAACTTGCAAAAGCTAAATAAGCACAAAAAATCACGAGATAAAACCACGTGACGAAGATCTGTCGTAAGGGGTCAAAGATGGTATGAAGACGACAAGCGAGGCGGTGGAATGGAGGTTAGGGAGGAGTTGAGGGGCAACCATGTGAGGTAAGTAAGGAAGAAGAAAGTGTTAATGAAGATATGGGAAACTAGAAAAATGTTAGGTGGGTGAAAAAGATAAGAAGAAGAACTGGAAAGTATAAATTATAAATGAAGATAAAAATGTGAGGAGGGTGAAGAAGATAAGGAAAAAAATAGGTAAATCATAATGAGGGTAGGATGGTCATGTCGGGTGTAATTGGTGTCCTAGATGGAAAGGGGTGGGGTTGAAGATCTGTCGTGAGGGGTCAAAGATGGTATGAAGACAACAAGCGAGGCGGTGGAATGGAGGTTAGGGAGGAGTTGAGGGGCAACCATGTGAGGTAAGTAAGGAAGAAGAAAGTGTTAATGAAGATATGGGAAACTAGAAAAATGTTAGGTGGGTGAAAAAGATAAGAAGAACTGGAAAGTATAAATTATAAATGAAGATAAAAACGTGAGGTGGGCGAAGAAGATAAGAAAAAAATAGGTAAATCATAATGAGGTAGGATGGTCATGTCGGGTGTAATTGGTGTCCTAGATGGAAAGGGGTGGGGGTTTTGTGCCCTTCTACATTAAGGTGTAATGTTTGTAATAAGTTAAAAATAAACATAAAAATTTCCTGTGTAAAAGCATTTGTTAGCAAACAGAACATTAAGCAAAAAAGAAACAGGACCTTAGGGCTTTCAAATTTTTATGTAATAAAGCAACCTTATTTTGTTATATTTTAATCTGGGCTTTATTAAAGCCCAAAATTGATGGATTATAAGGGCCAATCTGACACCCCTGTAGGTTTATTTCTTTTTTTGGGCCCACAATGATGAGGATCCAGATTATCAAAGGCGCCAATTAAGCGCCCGCTTTTTGTAATCGCTGCGCACAAAGGGTGCTGATGCGATGACATGACTGCCTCGTGCCTCAGTCGCCCAGAGGCGCACTTTATTAACCACAGGGTCCAAGTCATTTTGTTTTCAGGGTAATCGAGAGTCGAGACTCATAAACGTTTGACAACTATGTATACCTGCTGTTAGAAAAGAATTTGGTCCTGTTAAGACAAAGGAAGGGCATTAATGAAATAAGAACCTTTGAGCGGCTCAGCATCCTTCAACTGGGTGATAGAATGTTCTTGAAAAAGAGATTCTAATCTGCTTTCATTCTCTTTAAGGGTCATCTCAGATGGCTGCAAGCAACAAGCAAGCCATGATATTTAATTATAAAGATACGAGTGGTTATAAAGATATGATACTAGTCCAAAACTTCTTGTGAAAGATAAACTCGCCTCAACATCTTTATGCCTAACTAATTTCTTTTGACGTGGTCCATCTGCTTTCATGCAACGAGCCATATTCGCCTGCAAATACACATCTAAGTAATTAATTTGTATTGTACTATCAGAAATGTATTTTGACGAAAAAGATAAACAAACACACCTCCGCAATCCTCCGGCGGCTCACTCCCTGTTTCCTGATGCCATGGCGTGCCACGGTTGGAGCACCACCTCCTGAAACACCAATCATTTCTGAAAGCTTTTTACGCCTGACATCGTCAAGCTTCTCCAATGGTATATTCAAAAGCACCGTGCCAACTGACTAAAAAGAGGAAAGGAAAAAATTATATTATTGAAAAAAAAGGAGGAAAAAAAAACAAACAAACAAAAAAACAAAACTATCAGTCCAAGACTATAGAAGAAAACATGAGGTATACCTTTGCTATTGCTACCAAGACTAAAAACGCAGCATCCCTGACTTGAGCTGTCCCGTCATTAAGAAACTACAAATACCAAATTAAGGTTCTAGACTTGTCCATTAACAACAAATTATGTCTTGGAAAAGCCAAATAAAATGATGGAAATTTTATACCTCCAAACAGATCCGAACGTATTCCTTGTGCATTGTAAGAATGGCTAACTTGTTGCTTGAGTCAATGCAATACATTACCCAATTCAAAGTCCGTGAACACACATGTGGATCTTCGCTTTTGACAGCTGCTTCAACATCTGTCGCAAAACCATTTTAGATGAAAAAAATTGACATTACTATCCATACATATATAACAAGGGAATATGTTGAACTATAAACCATGCCTAACCCGTTAGAATACTAGCAAGAGTGACACATCCAGCCTTGTGGATTGCTTGAAGTGTATTAGTGAGTGCTTCCGTCATGATAGGCTTTTTCTCCCTCAACTTTGCCTATAAAAAAAACAAAAAAACTAGTTTATGATACAAATTAACATAACATTTTGACGTCAAGACATTTTAGCTCTTAATGTCTTACAAAGTAACTCCACAAAATCTTAAACATCATAAATGTGATCTTACAAGTAAAACAGGCAGCAAATTGTGTGAACATATCGAAAAACTCTCTCTTAATTCCAGTGCAAGATTCCCAATGGCTCGGACTGCTTCTACCCGAACAGAAATACTCCTATCCGTAATAAGCTAAAAAGAGAAAAGCAATTTCAAAAATAGATATTTTAGGTAGATTTAGTCACATTACCCGGTATACCTTCTTAAGTGCACAGCATAATTCTGTACAATCTCCAGGAGCAATCCTCTTTGTTGAAGCAAGCTTAGTTAATTTAGCTACAGCTTCTTTCTTCTGAATCCATTGTCTAGATTTCTGTAAATACAACAGACCACAGATATTCATATAACATAACAAAAATGGTTACTAACTTCCATAAAATGTAGAGCATGTGCACTGACCACTTTATTCCAAAACCCTGATCTCTCTAGAGATGTTAAGATATCAACAGGGTCAACGAGTTCGTATTTATTTTTTCCCAGACGAGCTGCCACGCAATTTTATATCAGTAAATATATAAAACCATCAGGATTAATTTCATATATCACCCTACTTTGATGATTAATTTCATATATATACCCAAAGTGCAAGTATTGAATGCATATTGTACAATACTTTTTATGCATGTTTGGGTATATATGAAATTTTCAACTAAAATGAGGGGAGATACGAAATTGCCCCTTTTATATAAACCTATTTGAGTTGATCACATACTTTTAGCAGCAGATTCTTCAGAAGGGCCAGAGCGTGTAGCATCAGTAGCAACTTTCAGTTCAGGTTCCTTCACTTGTTCAGATCTGAAAAAAATAGAAAAATATTACTATCGGGTCTATTGACTAATAGAATTCATTACTATGAATAAATTATTTATTGAATTTTAATAAAGAAACTGAGCAAATCGGCAAATCATGCAGTAAAAGAGTCACAAGTAAAACCTTATTTTGCGAGTAGGCTTAGCAGCCACTGTGACATTGGCAAGCTCAGCGTCCAACTCTCTCTTCTAAGAAAAATAAAAATAAATAACTGTCTCTTTTTTACCAAAATCAACAAGTGGAAACCACAAAAAGATTATCACCATACCACAATTGTGTCACTCATTTTCTCAAACAATATGGACTTAACAGAATCTCTGCCAATCCAACGACAAAGCTCAAGTGTTAGCCTTTTAGATGAAGCACGGACTTTTTGATCTTGATGATCATAAACTTCCAGAAGCATCTTTAATAATCTATTCGGTGGCACGATCTTTGAACCAAATTCACTGGTTATTGGCAAAGAAAACTTCAATATTATAAATGGCAGAGAATAGAGTAAATTACAAACTACAATATTTGCATGATGTGGACAGTTTTTTTAAGCTTTACGAATCTAGACAATCAATCAGCGTCTAAACAGAAAAGGAAGGCACGGATGAGACCGACGGTATTTTAAAACTAACGGAGCTGTGTTTTTATTTTCATTACCAATAAACGGTCAATTAAGAGTTGACGTGTCATACTCAAATTGGGTACGCGTTATCTCCTCAAATTAAACACTCTCAATTTGTAAATCTTTAAAATATTCTATAGATCAAGCAAAGTGAAATGGTTTTTTTCCAATGCCGTAAATTCCTCTATAATATAAGCCAATAAGCATTTAGCTATTCAAACCTTTCAAAAGTGTTTTTTTTTTTTTGTTTCTTTTTCTTTTTCAACATGTAATAAGCACTCGAAATATGCCATCCAAAACACCCTCTTACAAAAAAAATGTACAAGTTGATTGCAAACCTTATAGCTTGAAGCATGACATCTACGGCAGGAAGAATAGCTTTAGCAGCATGGGTTTTTATTGCTTTCTCCATAGCATCCTATCAACAAACAATTTAGTGAGAAAAATGACAACATTATTGGAAACTGTTATCAATTATATTCTTATTATGTATAATGTGACACTAAAATACTATGATTGTAAATGACATAACCATCTAGAAACCCGTAACTCGGCAATCATGTAGTATGACACTTTCTTTAAAATGTCCACAAAAGTTAACATGGTGGCAATATTCATTTGACACAAACTAAGAGACAGTGTCAATAAAGCAAGGCGCCATAGATCCAAGTTAGTTTACGTAAACGAATAGAAAGTGTGTTCTCATAACTGTTTTCACAATTTAGTAGTGAACACGAAAGGTACAAATATACCAACAAGATAAGCCACCCTAATCTTCCGTATAATGCTGACTCCAGAAGTACAATAAACGTTAATCAAATATCTCACTAGGGGGTGTATATAAGGGAAAGAGTTTAAAACTATTTGCATTTACAAATAACCATGTTAGCCAACCTATATGGTAATTAATTGCTAAACACATAGAAACGGAAACCAAATCACATACCAAAACTGCATCGACAGCTTCCAACTCGACCCAAAGCATAAACACAATTTGTGCCTTGCTCACCGTCTCCGGTCGATCCGTAAGACAATCAGCCACAACTGCATCGCAAATTTCCCTGGCATACCTATACCAATAATAACATGCAATACATACTTATAAGTGTTGATTCGCCAAAAAATCCACAAATTTTAAAAATCATACTACCCTCCAGCGACATCCGCATCAGCGGCTTTTAAGTAAGCAATTAACGCGTCTAACGCCTTATCTTGTACTGGTACATTTGGTTCACCACTAACCGTCTCCTTAAAGAGATTACCTAATAATAAATCAATATAATATAAATATACATTCCAGTTGAACCTAACAGCAAATATATATAGGAATGTAAAAAAAAAAAGTACCAAATTCACGGAGACGACCATCTTTGGGATCTGTAACAGAATCACATAATAATTTTAGGTCAATATTTGCATCATACCGAACCTTTGCGTTGTTATTTAATAATCGATCTTCCCAACATAACCTCTTTATTAACTCATCATCACTTAACATAATTATTAAATATTGTGGGGCTTTTGTGTGTGCATAGAGAGAGAGAGAGAGATTGATTGAGGAAGTGTTTTTCCCCCAATTTCTGAAAGAAAGAAAGATAGATTTTAGGGTTTATAAATTATTTTAAAAAATTGGTGTCGGTTTCTTGAATCCAAACCCGATATTTAAAGGCTTAGGGCCCGTTTGGTTTTAGGGTTTAGATTGGGTTTGGGTTAGAAAAGTGGACCCTATTTTTTTTTTTTTAAGTGTTTGGTAATACTTGGGTTTGGACTAGGGGTGAGCATCGGTCCGGGACCGGACCGGACCGGATCGAGACCGACAAGACCGAGACCGAATTAGGTAAAAAAATCGGGACCGGACCGGATCGAATGTGGTCGGTCCCGGTCCGCCCGGCCTTCGGTGGCCCGGTCCGGCCTTCGTCGGTCCCCGTCCAAATAGGCAAGATTTTCGGTTTTTTGTTCGGACCGGACCGAGACCGAAATAAGGTAAAAATAAGGACCGAGAGGAAGGACCGCCGGTCCCATCTGGTCCGGTCCGGTTTTGTTTTCGGTCGGTAAGCGAACGGTCGAATGCTCAGCCCTAGTTTGGACTTAATATCAAATAATAAGGATTGTGTTAAAGTAAAGGGAAGTGGTAGGTTTTAAGATAAAAATGAGATCCACTTTATTTTCTCTCTATCTCTCTCCTCTCACATTTATATAAATCATTTATAAATCATTTTTTTTAAATATAATATAATTTTAAATAATTTTCTCTCTCTTACATTAAATTCAAATCCAAATCCCAATCTACAACTTTACATTTAAATCCAAATCCTAATCTAAACCCATCTATAAACCAAACGGGCCCTTAGAATTGTGAATGGGCCAACACACAGCCCAATACTTATCAATTTACATGTATTTTTATGGTGGTTTGTTGAATATTACAAAAACAAGTAGGGTTGGATCAGTTGGAAAACTTTTTACCTCTCAACCGAGAGGTCAGGGGTTCGATCCTCGCTCTTTACAAAAGGCCGGAGGTCCTTTCTACATTTGGTATGTGTACTCATAACCCATGGAAGACGGCATTGGTAGTTACTTTTGTTGAATATTACATATTCAGTTCATTTTCTCATTTTGTCTCGGATTTGGTCCTTGTGGTTTTGACTCATTTCGGATCCAGTCTATTTTGTCTAAAATATACATACACGATTGGTCCAAATGTTTGTTGCAAATTTCATGTTTAGTCCCCATTACAGAAAAACTATGTCGTTAGTCCCCATATTCGCCAACATTGCACGCGCCCATCCATTTTGCTAATGACGACAAATTTAGGACCTATCACACGAGAGTAGAATTGTCCTTTTGTATTGTTTCTAGAAGGTTGTATTGTTTTTTTCATTATGTTTTTAGTCCCCGTGTTTTTTACAATTTTTTATTTTTACCTGCCATTCATTTTGCATTTGGTTTTTCTACTTGTAGGATATATAAATTTTGTAAAACATCAACTTCAAAACTAAAATTGGTAAACTTACTCAAGAACAACACATTTTTTTTACTTTCCCTTACTTTCACTTTCACTCTCCAACACTAACTTGAGAACACAGTTTTTTATGTTAGCATTTCTTGATACAATACAGGTATTTTAATGTAACCAATTAGTGCATGTATAAAGGGGCTTTCAGGTCAAATTTTCTTGTTTATTCAATACTAGCAATGATAGAATTGCGCATGAAGTCGGCACTAGAGATGGCAAAAAAATTCGTACCCGATGGGGACCCGATCCCCAAACCCGATTTGACTAGGGAATCCCCGAGTTGACCGGGCATGGGGGACGGGGAATCCCCGAAATAATGAGACCGGGGATGGGGCGGGGATGGGCATAACATAAATCCCCGACCCCGAACTTTTTTATGTACAAATAAGTATAAATTATATGTATATTAATACTAAATGTACTTGTATATATAAATGCCGGTGAGTATTGACAAGCATTATAGTTGAAATAATTTGTATGTATATGTAACATTTAATGGATCAAAATCATCAAATATTTTAAAATGTTATATGTGTTATCCAACCAATATTTTGTCTGAATACACTCATTCGATGCACTTTATTTTTTTTATACACGATTTTCAATATATACAACTATGCCTTAAATTTAAATGACATTTTAATTAATCCAACTATGCACAATGTACGCTTTTTAAGACATTTTATAGGCAAATTCTATATAATTTCAATTAGTTATGTAATTTTTATGCTTAATTCATAAGGGCCGAAAATCCCCGAATCCACGTGGGGATCCCCGATCCCCGTAGGGGATGGGGATGGGGATGCAAAACGATTCCCCGATGGGGATGGGGGCGGGGATAAGGATTGGAGTGAGAAACGGGGATGGGGATGGTAAATACAATCCCCGATATTTCCCGCCCCGTTGCCATCCCTAGTCGGCACATCATTAAGTTAGTCATAATAACCGAAGATTTGACTGCTATCTTTTCCACTTTCAAAGTCATCTATTTAAAGCAGTTTCGTTTTAATCTTTCCCACTTTCATCTGGGTTTCTCATTTTTTTCAATAATATTTACTCATTCAGTTTTGTTTTAGTGGCTCCGCATTTGGTTTTACTCAAGGAACTTGTTGATGATGTTGGTTCAACTTTTTTAAGGGATCAACTTTTCTAAGGGATCAACTTTTCTGTTAGGAATTCTGCAAAGTAGGATTTCTGCTGAAAATAATGCTGAAGGAATCTGCTGAAGTACATGGATTCTGGCGAAGAAGAGTTTCTGAAGTAATATAAACGTAGTTTGTTTCGCGGAGATAGATATTCCGTATTGTATAGTTTGTTACAATACGCGGATATCTATCTCGCCAAAACAAACTACACGCTTATATACTTCGCCAGAACTCTTCTTAGAATCCATGTACTTCGCAGCATTCTTCAAAGATATTTTCGGCAGAAATCCTACTTTGCAAATTCCAACATTTTCGACGACTTTTATGGGCTTTTGGCCGAGCCAAACCGGTGGTGACTCTGGTTCCCGGTTGAACCCGTTGGCCCGATCCGTTTTTTAAAACCATATGTACCATGAACTTGTTTACATATAAATTGCATGAAGATTTGTGTGTTTTATTAGTTTGTAGAATATGTATAATAACAAGTATTTTTCATATTAGGGGTGTTTTAAAAATAACATTTATTAGGTATTTATTGTTATGGATGTTCTTTTTCTTATATTAAATTACTTTGTATTTTTTTATTATTATATTTTTAAAACATGTAAAAAAAAGTGCTTTAAAGTGTTGCAACAAATGTTATTATAGATGTACTTATTAAAATTTGTCATTATTAGCAAGTGTGACTTCCTTTGTAGGAATGTCCCAAATGCTTTATAATATAGTATAGATTGTGTTGAAATGGACTTTTTACGACTAATAATTTGTTTGCGTATTGGTATGTGCTAAAACACATGCCATTTCTTTACCAAAATAGACCCAAAATAACCAGAAAAGAGCCGTTTATTGCTAATATCTTTTGGTTTCTTGAGTTTATGCATGTGCAGGTACGGATATGACAAAACACGCAAAAGAAAGACAAATCAGTCAAAAACCCGAGTACGAGAGAAAGAATGAGTGCTAAAGGCCGGTTTGAAGGTCGAAGTAGAAATTGTGAAGACTTTAATGCTGAGAGGATGATTTATGAAAGATTTTTTCAACTTTAAAGAAATGGCAGAATCAGTCCCTCAAGTTTCAGTAATTGGCAGAAATTACCCCTGAAGTTTCAGATTTGGCAATTATGGTCCTTGGTTTATTTGGAATTACAAGAATGGTCCTTGGAAGTACATTTCAGAATTTACAGATTTGGTCCTTTGATTTTCAGAATATACATGCTTAGTCCCTTAAGTCTTACACGGATCCAACATAAGTCCAAATCCAAACCTTTGGCTTAGTTCAAGCCCAAAAAGCCCAAATCCAAATCCTTATTATAGCCGGTCAATAGGTCAACGAGTTAAAATAGCAATTGAACCCTTTCATTTCTCTTATGAACCTGGTCAAACACACTTGAACCCTATTCACCCGGTCAGAAGAAGTCAAATTCATTAAACAATAATAACTTTTTACCCGCCTAAATTGTTCATCCCCAATTCGCTTTTTACCAAGGTACTATAAACCCTAAAATGCCCATTCGACTAATTGATCCAATTAACTTAAATTGAGGGTAAAAGCGTACTTGTACTGACACACCTGACACACGGAATGCCACGCTGGCAATCCGTGTGTCATACTACCTTCTGATTGGCCAAAGCTACGTGGGGGATTTGATATAAGGGCCTTGATTAAAAGTGTGATGTGGAAGGGTGATCAAAGGCTCAAAATCGTCCAAAGAAAGCACAAGATGAAGATTTCTAGATCCTTCCAAATGTTCATGTTTGCCTATAAAAGGCCCCTTTGTAATAACAGATGGATATGTAGCAGTTCTGAGTAGAATAGTAGCTTTTAAATGTTTTTAATGTTCAAGTTTAATTCAGTAATTGTCATTTTCATTTGTATTCAAGTTTATTATTAATAAAATCATTTCAGATTTGATTCTCATTTCTGTTTTTTTTTTATTTCTGTTATTATAATCTCAATAGCTTAATCTCATTTCAAATAGTTTAAATTAGCTTATTTCAAGTTATATTTAGCTGAATTGTTTCTATAAACAAAAATCACAAAAAATAAGTAGAAAAATACTCTAAAAATATAAAAATCTTAAATTTGTTCTTAAGCTATATTCAGTTTGGTTTTCTCTTTTCATAAGCTCATTCATAGCTTATTCAGAGCTTATTAAGGTACTACTCAGTTTCTACACTCAAAATACATTTCAATCAATATTAGTCAATTGTGCAGAGGTTGGTTTGATCTAGTTTTGCTGATATGGATTTGGATTAAGGTTGAATTGGATTGATCTGGTGTTGGAAACAGGTTAGGATAGTGTTACATTGATTTCAGTAGCAAGCCATTGTGGCTGGACCCTTGTAAGTTCAATTTATGCCTTGAATCAGTAGTTTAGAATAGTTAAAATAATTTTAATTGTGCTTATTGTAGTGTTATCAGTTATTATTTAGCATTGTTGATTGATGTTTAAGGTAGTATAGCTTAGATAATTACCTGCATAATTTCTGTTTTAATCTGCACTAATTAGATCAGAGTAGTTTTAGTGAGAGATTGTTGTTCAGATTGATTCATTTAGGTGTAATAAGGTAATTTGTATATAGGTTGAGGATTGTGTAGGATCAGATTAGAGTTTAAAAGAGTTTAACATCAAATCAACTTAGAAAGGAGTGTTTGGATCTGATTGCATTTATGTGTCAGAGGTAGGTTTAGTGGAAGATTGATGTTGCATTAGTCTAAATTAGGTGCATATAGTAAGATTTAGATGTTATTTTGCATCTAAGTTCACTTATAGTCAAATTCATCTTCAAACTGCTCTTAGTTCAATCTCAGTTAGTGTTAATATATCATATCTTGCATATAGGTTTAAAAGTAGTTAATCTAGCTTAATATAGATTCATTTTATCATAAAACATCATTTACGTTTAGTTTCATAAACTCAAAGTTCACAAAAGTCAAAATATCCTTTCTGTCATAAAAGTCAAAATAGTCATAAACCTTTCTGAGCATCAAACTTTGTGGATTTTTAAAATCATCATTTGTAGTCAAAATTGAATGAAAATCTGGGATTAGTTAGTTTGGTTGGTGGTTTATCTCGGTGTATTTTTGGATTATTTTTGTGAATTTTACATGCTCATCAAATCTGCTCTCTAACTCTGTCATTTGTCCAAATAGTGTCCTGTGCACTATAATCTGTCTCAACATAGTTTTTTTGAAACACTTGTCTAGAGCTCAAAGTCTACATGGAGTTTGGTTGATAATTTAGAGTCTTCAACTTCTGGATTTCATTTTGGACTCATTTTCTAGCTTGTGGATAAGCTGAAAACTAGGGGGTTAGGCCTGTTTGGCATTTAATTGAATCTGAACTTAGGAGCTTGTAGTTTGTAATCTAATGGTATAATCTAGTTGCTTTAAGTTGATTTCCAATAGTTTTAGCCTAGTGTATGTCCTGGTAGATTCTGGTTCACTTTAGCACCTTGTAGCTTATTTCAAGTAGCTTAATCAAAGTCAGTTTCATAGCAACTAGCATTTTCAGTGATCACTAGTAGTTTTCATTATTTTTCCTTGATTCATAATCACTTTTAGGATTTTTCTGGAAATTTTCATATTTTTCTGTCACTATTTTTATATTTTTCTGATTTTAAAATAGGTTTTAATACTTTTTAATTAGCTTTAAATACAAATAAATCATAAAAAGTTCAAAAAAATATATTTTCGTTTTTACTAGATTAAGAAAAATAATAAAATCATAAAAAAATATTTTTCCATAATTTTCCTAGTTTAAATAATAATTTTTAGCAATTTAATTAGCTTTAATTAGTTTTTAATTCATAGAAATTAGAAAAAAGTTTAGAAAAATACAAATCCAATTTTGAAAATTCTTTTTAGTTATTTTAGATTTTTGAAAAATATTTTCATAATTTTCTCACTTGTTTTCATAATTTTTAGTAATTTAGATCTAATCTTAAAATTAGAAATTGGTTTTTATATCAAATAAATTAAAGAAAAATCATAAAAATTAGTTTTAAATCTTAGTTAACATTTAAATTGCATTTTTAGCTATAGATTAACTTTGCTAATGACGAAAAATTTAGGACCTATCACACGAGGGTAGAATTGTATTTTTGTATTGTTTCTAGAAGGTTGTATTGTTTTTTTTCATTACGTTTTGATGTCCTCGTGGTTTTTACGATTTTTTATTTTTACCTGCCAATCATTTTGCATTTGGTTTTTCTATTTGTAGGATATATAAATTTTGTAAAACATCAGCTTCAAAACTAAAATTGGTAAACTTACTCGAGAACAACACATTTTTTTTACTTTCCCTTTAATACCGATTCCGACGATGATGATTTTGATTACCTCGAGCTACAAGGTGAAGATGGGTTCATTGACCCCGATGATGAAGTACACGAGAAAAGAAGATGAAAACTTCTTGGCATCTCGTTTAAGAGCACCTTAGATTATTATTGAAAAGTATGAGTTCACTCGATACCACTTGGGGGTGGGAGGAAAATTTTGCAAAATTCAAAGATCGAGACTAAAGAATACCAGACCTTTGCCACAAATGTTGCTTGGGTCATATACAACTTAATGAAGGACATGGAGGAGGTTGGCCAAGTCCAAAGGCCACCATAAAGCCCCAAGCCCCCAAGGCTCTGAGTCTAACTTAAAGACTCGTAAATAAAGAAAAGTGCTCTTTCGGGAGACAACCCGAACTATCCCTTTCTTCTGTTTTATTTTCATTTCTGTAAGGTTTTATGTTTTTAACCATTTTTGCAGGAAATAAGGATTGATTGATGCTGCAGTATGCTGATATGAATATAGTTACAGCGTAACTCACCTAAGTGGTTACGCCGTAACCAACCCCTAGCAGCAGAATTTCGGATGCATTACCAATTACGACATAATTCCATCTCGGCCGATGCAGAGCCTACACTTTTGCATGATGTGTTTTGCCTAGTTTACGGTAACTCCTTCTAAGAGTTACGAGGTAACTATCCTCTGCTTTACTTCTTTCATTTTAAACACAATAACCTTGTATTAGTATTTTAAATGAACTTTGTGGGTGTGCTCCCTGTAAATCCTCACGAGACTTCACTCGTCCACTTGGGACACCAAGTGGTTTAAAAGGCTTGTTACATATGCTACATGCAACCGTGATTCCTACGAAAGTGAGTTAGGTTTGTTTTTAGTTTTTATTTTTTTTCTTTTTAGAATTATGCTTGTCGGTAGTATGATTTCAAGGATTGAAGTTTGCTCATGGATGCTTATACGAAGGCACGACTATTTTTCGGGGCCTTCCTTCTTTCTTTTTGGAGCAAATTTCAGGGAAGTTCTCGCTCTAATTCTACTTTTCTCTTCACATTTATTTAACGCTTAGTACAAAAGGGACTTTGTACAATTCAAGTGGGGGGATGGGAGTAGAATTGTCTCTTGAACTTTATTTTGCCCTCGTTTTTCTAGTTTATTTCGAAAAATTATGCCATTTTTAAAATTTTGACATGTTTTTCTTAACATAATTAGATTAGACCTTAGCCGAGCACATACAACATTTGATATTATATAGTGAGATTAGCCTTATCTGTTTCCAATATTTTACCCCAAATCCACCAAATTATGAGTGTGCCGGTAGCTTGTAAACTTTAGAACTTGGCCTTTGCATCATTTCGAGACTGATAAGGATTTAAAACGTACACTTTTGAGGGCTCATTTAAGCCCTTGATTGATCACTTTTGTATCCGTTACTACTTAATTTCGTTCCTTTTCACTTTTTATGTCTCTTGAAGGCAAATTGCTGGAATGACACTTATTCGGATGAAAAGGCGCGAATATATGAAGAAAATGGCCAAAGTCAAGAATCGAGACACTCAAGCCGCTGAACTGGGCGGGACTAAGGTTACGTTTAATTACATATTTACTCAGAGAGCAATTACTATTTTTACAAGTTTACATCGTTTAAAAGAGTAGGCGCCACAACCTGACGACCTAGATTTGGATCCCCGAGGAGGTTGACAACTACGCACAAGCATAAGGTGATGCCGTCACGAGTTGACGCCAAGATGAAAACTAATGGCGGCGACTCGACGGCCACAATAAATAAAATAATGACGCCGTCGCATATTGTAACTCTATATATAGAATTCATTTTCGATTTTTAGAGGTAGTTTTGTGAGTAAAACCTAAATGAACATAGGTCGCTTGGGCGTATCGTAGGGTTCCATACCCTATTTTACAACAAGATAAGTGATTTACTTTATTAATTCAATTATGTCTTCAATTGTTTGTGTGTATGCTTGCATGTTTTCCATGTCCGGCTAATTTACTTGTGTGTTTGCTTAGATCTATGAAACCTAGGTATTGAACATTGATTGGTTGTCTCTTATCTTAATTGTGATTGACCTAGTATTGCGATAGGTCATTCGTTGTGCTTTTAATGCTTGAGTAATATTTGTGAACATTAGTTTATAATCACCTTGAGTTATTGTAGTATATACATCCAAAGATAACCTTAGAGTTAGTTTATGAATCCTAGAGATTTCGTAGGCAATAACCTTAAGGTAGTCTCAAAGAGTTGGGAAAAATGCATAATTTACCGAACACAACGCGCTAAGAAAAACGGGACAATTCAACCATCAATAGGAGATAACTAGGAGTAATAGATCTAAGTAAACACATTTTTAATCATCATAAGAGCACACAACAATAGACATAGACTACACTCACCTTAGATTAGATAATTAGATAAGTAGAGTAATCGGTAGAAATACCACCCCCAAACCAATACCCAGATTCGTACCTTTCCATTTTCTAAAACATAAAAAGATAAAAAATAATCTTCCTCAACCCCAACCTTAGCGTAGTAATTTCTCACTAGCATTCCTATTCCCCTAGAGAACGATATCAATTCCGAGGCTTACCCTAATACTACACTACAACGATTAGGTTCACTCCTGTGGTGAGAAAACTTGCTCATTTAAAAAGAAGTTCCTTTGACAACGAGCAGCGTGGTTGCGTATCGGAGACCATGACCAGGTATGTTGAGTTAGCTCGATGTATTTAGACTTTTCGTTAAGAAGGCGATATAGGATTATCACCCAAAATAGCCTACCATTGTGTTCATCGATTAGTCACATCGACTTCTCGACCCCATGTGAAACCCTTTGTTGCACTCATCTTTAGTGCAAGATACCCTTGACACCCATCTGATCCATTCCTTTCATTTTGTTAACCCAATATATTGTTTCGATACACCTATACACCTTTAGCCTACCCTAGTCTTTATTTGTGATTGGGAAGTCATCATTTGCCTAAGTTCAAGGTTCAAGTGGAAAGGTTCGGAAATCACGCTTTCGTCGAAGACATATTCTTAAAAATCATTGAAACCCCCTCCCAAATTCCCATTGTTCATCTCAAGTGGTGGGATATTATGTTTAGTTGTTATATTTATGTTGAAAAAAAATGATGATTCGGAAAAAAAATATGTTATTTAGTTTATTGTAAAGTGTAATGTTATAAGCACTATGTTATGAGCTTTATATAGATTTAGTATCGAGGAGGCCACCTCGGTCACATTCAAAGATTGGAGCCAACTGTTGGAGAAAAGATAGTGTGCCCATCATGACGTCCTATAATGATACATCTACCTAGTATTTCATGATCCGGTTTCTTAACTTCAAAGCTTGAACTTCAGCTTAACGGTAAGTGGTGATGACTTGGTTATAAATTTAGACTATCTGCTTGATTTTTATTTTACACCATTTATATATCCCATGTCTTATCCTACTTTTTAGTCATGAAGCGGTCAGGTGATGCGCGAAAGCAATTTGGTGTTGGCCATGGATTTTGTCATGTATTGTCCACTTCGCCGCACATGTTAGTAATGACTCGAGTCACCCTTAACCTTTGTTGTGTCTACCCATATTGCCTTCAAAAATTGTTTAGCCCTTAACTCTAGTGGTGGAGATTTGTGTAACCGCAAGCTTATGATAGAATACATGCTATGATTGTGCGATTGAGTGATCACCCCGAAATTGACACTTAGAATAGTTTAGAGATTTGAGTGTTTCGTTCCCATTTTGCGATGTGTTCGGCTTTGTTTTATTCTAGCATAAGGGATTTGTAAACTTATATTTTCCATGTTATGGGAGATATCTTTTTAGGAATCTATCTAATAAGGTCTACCTTAGGGCAAGTAGAGTTGTGGGGGATATTTGATAACATCAAATAATCCTCGAATATTAAGTGTCAATTTCCTCCGATAATGCTTGTAATTTATATCATTTATATGGATTTACGCTTGTTTTCCGTTATATTCCACTTTCAGGTAAATTACGAGCATTGGAGCTAAAGAGACACTAATGGAGAATTATCAAAGATTTATCGAGTATGCTCACTTTGAAGAAGTTACCGCGTAACTCATCTCTCACATTACGTCAGAATCAAAGCGTGACTCAAAAGCCAACTCATCGGAAGATACAGTAACTCTCCAAAAAATTACTACAACTATATTAGGTCAAATGAGGTTCACAACGATAACCACGCCGAACTCTTGCTTAAACTACCAAACCAAGAATTATTATGAAGATACACGGCTACTAATTACTTGTTACCAGAACCACAGATCTAGTGCAAATTACAAGGTTGAGGATTACGGCGAACTATTCTATTGGTTACTGCATCTAGATCCGCCTATAAATACCCACCATTTCCAAAGATTTTAGAGCATCCCATTTCACACACCACAACCAAAGAACGGGGAAGAAGCCGAGGGTGTCTAGGGAGCGCATCGAAGCTATCTCCGGGGAGAAATCACTCACGATAAGCATTAGCATTTTATATTTTCTTTACTTCGATTCATGTATTTCCTAACATTGAATTGAAGATTTGTATAATATGAGGTAAGCACCTCAGGCCGGCCTAGTTATGATTCCTTAATTGTTTTGTTTTCGTTTATATTACTTTCTGATAATTATTTCTAAGTGTATACATGCATAGTTTATTGGTAAACCCTTGTTTCAGAAGTTTTGAATGGCTAGAGGCTAGTTGCTAGAGATATGACCAACTCAATTCTGGTGAAAGACTGAGATGAAGGGTAAGATATGACCAATCGGACACCTTTCTACTTGTGCGATTTAACCAACTGATCACCTACCGTTTGGATGAACTTAAGAATTAGCGGGTGAGTGTTTAAGTT
This sequence comes from Chrysanthemum makinoi, assembly GCA_910596185.1. Classification (NCBI taxonomy): domain Eukaryota; kingdom Viridiplantae; phylum Streptophyta; class Magnoliopsida; order Asterales; family Asteraceae; genus Chrysanthemum; species Chrysanthemum makinoi. The sequence goes on along the minus strand of OU343221.1, from coordinate 7,635,071 downwards.
GTTAACGCCCGACACTCACTATTACAAGTCTAGCATGTAGCGGAACTTAATGACTCGTGTAACACCCCCAAATTTCTTTAGCGGAAGCATGCGTGTTATGGGGAATGTTACTAAATCGGAGATCACAACACAAGTAATAAAGAACGGAATACATACTCCGTTTGATTTCATAAAATAGTTTTAAAACATTGTCTTACAACATAGTTTAGATAAACGGGCACATCCCATAAGTTCAGTGGTCCCAATTTAAAACATCAGTTTGTGTAAAAACACTTCTTAGATACTACTACGACCATTAACCCGCCTCTTGCCTTGTCTCCATGAGCATAACTTAAGCACCTGAGAAAATATGCTAAAAGGTCACTAAAAGTCGGTGAGTTCATAGGTTTAAGTTAAAACAATAAGTTTGGACCAAAGCAGAGTCATATAATCATTACAACGAATATAATGTTATATGGATGAATGTCTATTACGTTAGCTCTAAGTTAATGCAACCGATACTATTTACGTTCTTGTATGCTAACAGATATCATACAATATAGGGGCCCATAGCGAGTGTTTTGTCCCTCAACACTCGATTCGACATGGTATACGTTTCGCCTTGGCCTAAGCATGGCCAACCGAACGGAGGAGTCACCCTTAATAGATCTATTTATAACATTCGCGCTTCCCAATGGGAATTGACGGTTCATGAAAAAGGGCATTCTCTAGGGACATCGTGGCTTAGGCTAAACCACGTAATAGTAATCATGCAATAGTTTAGGTCCAGTAAAAGGTTTTGCATAATTTCTCACCCCAAAAGTATAAAACAGTTTATCAAGTAAAAGTGGGGCTATGAAGACTCACCTTAGCAATTGTGCAATCCGAAAGTGGGATTTAGTGAATGTTGTGATGCGCACCGACACGCACCTAGATAAGAGGGCAATGTTTTAGTTCATTGTTTTAAGTATCACATTAAAATAGTTCAATGGATTTTATAATTGTAATAAAACTAAACTCTTGTTTGTGAAAATGATTAAATGGTTTTACTAGTAAGTATACGAAAGTATATATACTTTTCATGTTGACACTATAATAATATTAAAATTCAAAATTTTGTTTGAAAATATTTATGTTACTCTTTTAGTAAGTATATAATGTGTATATACTTATTTAAGTTGACACATGATAGTAGTGCCAAAATCAATGTTAGTTTACTTGTTTTCTAATTGTATTTAGAAAATATGTAAGTTAAATTTGAAGACTATCAAACTTATTAAATGATAAAATGATATAGCGGTATTTATTTATTTATCAAAATTTGTTCTTTATGTATATCGCTCGAAAAGGAAATGTACTAGACATGCATTTGTTTTCTCATTGACGTTAAATTTTGACGTAGACCCTATTAAGTGAACATATTTTAAGGACTTGTTTATTTGTCGACACATATATATGTACTTATATATATCCCATATCGTCGAGACACTTCTAATGTAAGTATTAGCTTGTGTTAGTATACACTTGTGTAGAACATATATTGTGCAAAAAAAATCTTTCTATCATTTAATTGGTATACAACGTGTTAATGTATATCTTTTTGTCGAAAAATTGCTTACGACATGTAGATAATCTTTAGTTGTCGAAGGTTGAACTTTAACACTTTGTTAAGACATCTAGCATAATATAACTTTTGAAGATATGAGATTATCCGAGAATGATTTATTCTTCCTATAACTTTTATGATTTATTGACTTAGAAGTATGAGATGAAATCTCAATTGTTGGGGTCAGGGCCAGTGGTATACTTATAGGAAATGGGCTTTACCAATGATGGTTTAGAGTATTATTTCCTTGGAAGGACCCTCGGGGTTCAAAGTGTTACTGAAACATTTTCCTTACACTAGTTGTTAGTGTTATAAGGTTTCATTTCAAGGTTTTAGTACCGCACTACTAGTTTTGACGAAAATGGAAAATGACCAAGTGCTACTGCGTTGCTCAAGCGCACCCTCAACAAGTTCTAAATGGGCATATTATCGCTAAGAAATAAAGTGCTAGAGCAGTTGTTTTGACACGGAGATTCAACATAAGCGGCTTGTCTCGAGATACAACTCGACCCAAGCATGTTCTAATTTGAATTCGGGGTTCTTCGACACGGGAGTATGACTCCCACACCATGGTACTACCAAAGTGAGGTTGTCGACTCACTTACGCGGTCTCAAAACATTTCGATTTCGATGACAAATATGTAATTATTGAAAATAGATTAACAAAAGGAAGTGACCATGAATGAGACTTGACTAACACATTCAATCTCGAGGCCACTTTAGCTTGCTAAGCACTCATAGTTCATGCTATGCCAACCTTATCATACATCTAGCCATGGTATTGTAGGTTTGCTTAAGTTGTTAACTGACCCAATTCGACCAAAAGTCAAGGGTTTAAGGACAAATCCCCATATCTATACCTGATTTATGTTGACAACATCAGGTTTAAGCAACAATTATGTTTACCAAAGGTTCTTGTTTTGTTACCAATGCAAGCTGGAGACACCAAAACAGTCATACAAGAGTACGGATAATATATTAGGTTTGTCGACCCGAAACCCCTTATGTTGAGACTATCAACACGAGTGACTCAAAGAAGGATAGTCATGTCCGACTATCCACTACCAAACCTCTCACTTAAGACTTCAAAACATCACCACTGTGGTGGTAACCACAGTGGGTTTTCAACCGAGTTGCAAGAGTTAATACACCAAATAGAATGTTAGCATTAACTGACCTCAAACTCTCACTCGACACACATCTATCCGGGTTATCAATCAAAAATAACTTTTATCCATCCATGACTATTTCACACGACAAGAACAATACCTAGTTTCTTTGATATCATTTACAATTTTAAAACATAAACCAACATCAATCCAAGTTTAATAACACTAAACATAAGACCAAGAGATGAAAGGAAATATGTTCTTACTAGGTTTCGAAAGTCGATCGAAACAAGGAGAAACAAGAAGTGATAAATTAAAATTATAAATCCGAATCAAGAAGAACCTCCTCACTAATCCCCTTACAATATTTAGTGATTGTTTTTGATGGGTTTTGTGAGTCCTTGTGGATTCGGTGATACATTTAAATGGAAGAGAGATTGGAAGAGTTTATCTTTGCTTTCCTATCATTGATCAAAGTGATGGATAAAATCGCGACTTTCACTATCATCCCCAACAATCTTTGTTGGCTTGTGACTTTGACTTGTGGAATTAGCGGCCACCATGGCGTGAACATGTTTGGGAAGCAAAAATATACACCAATCTAGCTTGTGTAGGGAGGTGATGATGAAAGAGGTGTTCCCACTATCCTCTTTTAGCCATTTCTTTTGGGTTTGTGTTGACCTATGTGAAGGTGAGAATAAAGGGAATAGAAGTAGGATGAGCCTTTTAGGTGTAAGAGGTTTTTGTTATTATCTTTAGAGAGAGAGACGTGAGAAATGAGGTAGACAGAAAATGATGAAAATGTTATGAGGCGTAGGAAGAAAAATAGATGGATTAGGATAATATTTTTACTTTCTTTCATTTGTATTATTTAAATATAAAAATGTAAGTTTTATTTATTGAGTGTTGTAGGTAAATAATCAATGTGTATTGTGTATTTTATATTCCGCGACATAAGACCGTGATTGAGGTATTAAGGTATGATGATTTTTATAATGTAATATCTTATGGATATGTTTCTGAATTATTATTATCTTGGTAATATTTTCCATTTTGAGGATTTACCATTTGTTTTATTTGCCCTTATCATAGTGTTGTACGCTGCGTGGTGTACCACGCGAAAACGAGATAACCTCTCGCCTTACAATTTAAATCATAAGACAATAATGAAATATTCACATAATGAAATGAATGCAAAAGTAATGCAATAGCTATCAGTATGCGAGTTATATACTCAAATGATTAGGCAAAGCTTATGCATGCTTAATGACTAGGTTTAGTAAAAATAAATTGTCATTTATTAGTTAAATTTGAGTGAAAATTTACCGTGTGTCACATCCTCCCCGCCAGCGGAAAACCGTCCCTTTCGTTAGAATTACTTGTCAAGTTGAGAAAAGATGGTAGTTACGCTTGATTGGTCTTCATGTCCTACGTGTATCCGGACCTCTTGGTGAGTTCCAATGATCTTAATGATAGGAATACGGCTTTGTTTAAGCCGTTTGATTTCTTTGATCCATAATTTCATGGGTTCCTCACGAAATTTCAATCTTTCACGATTTTGGATTTCTTCAAATGGGATGGCGAGAGTTTCGTTGGAAAGACAATTCTTCGAGTTGCATATGTGCAACACGTTATGCTCTGAGTTGAGTTCTCGTGCTAATTCGAAGTGTAGACTACCTACCAATTCTTGCGAATTTTGAAAGGTCCAATGTAACGAGGATTTAACTTTTTACGTCATCCAAAATGGATTACGCCTTTCCATGGCATTACAAATCCATAGTATGAAAGGGTGGTTCTCCGAGTTGTTCGCACCGGAATAGTTGTGCATAACATATAGTTCTGTTGGTAATCCAAGTTGGTAAGCTACCATACCGATCTTGGAGAGGATTTGGTTAATCCTATGAAATAAGGTTGTGCCCTTGTGTTCTGTTAAAATGAGTTATGCTTTTCGGAGGTAAAGCCTCAACCTAACTTTCGCCGACTTGAACTTCAAGCGACATTTAGTCCTATATTTATTGACCTTGACGATCAGAGTTGTTTGCATTCGCCGGTCTGCACACTATTATCAATGGTTCTCGATAACTGCTTGGAGCCATTGGGCGGTTCCTGCAGGCCGTTTCAACACGATTGACTGCGCTTTTGACCATACAATTGCCTTATGAGGTGCTTTGTTGTTGCAAGGGAATTCGGTTAAGGCAATTTGCTCGCTCCATACACTTCTCATACAAGTTACTCATGTTCGAAGTATAACTTCTATAGCTTGAATGGTCCTTCCATTTAGTCCATTAATCGGAAGACGATAGGTGGTACTCATTTCCCGATGGATTCTCAAGAATTTTGGAGTGCTCCTCAAGAGTTTGGTGTGAATGGTTATCGCTATTTGGAATGAGAAGAATTGAAATGCTATGACTCGTAGCGCTCTGCTTCAAGCAAACCGTAAGCTTGTCCGGGTTGCCGCCCATCTTTGTTTGGTAGGGATAGGTGGATTTGGTGAGATGATCAATTATTACCCAAGAAGTTATAATTAATAGTGGTCTTTGGTGACTTGGTTTTAGAATCCATTGTTATGCATTCCCATTTCTATTTGGGAATCTTGGTTTGTATTGTAGGTTCGACGATTTCTCGACTTTTGAATTTTCCTTTCGAACATGCTAAGTATCGTTTGTCATAGGTCAAATACCACCTTCATGTTTGGTACTCGAATAGCTTTTCGATCAAGTTGCATTTTTCCGGCCACTAGATAAGTATTACTCCCTGCCTTGATGAGGTTCACACACGATAGGATTACAAATCCCTTCATGGTGTAGGTTTTAACATTGGTTCTTGGGGTTAAGATTCCCCTGGTCCCTTACGGACTCCCTTTCACCTTTAGGTATGTTGTAAGAGTTTTATTTGGGTCGGTTCTTCCTTTGAGTGCTACTACTTGAGCTTCAAGACTTTAAATGGGAGGGGCGAACTAGATATTTTGTTTTCCCAATGATCCGGCTTTTAAAGATTTAGTTTGCTAGATGTTGCTTATAGTATATGCGCTATGACCGTTTGCCCTTGGTGAAGTACGATGTTAATTGAATCTATGTTATACTCGATTATTGGTGTCGTCATATGGTCAACTTCCTTTCGATTCGGTGCCACCGTAGGACCTTGTGGTCTGGTACAATACTCTCTTAATGTAGTAAGGATAGTATTTCTAGTTGTTCCTAGTGCGATCCTATTAGGTTCTAACTCTAACTGCAGACCGTGAGTGCTCCTCATGGATATTTGGGTGTTGAGTATTCTTGTACCATTATTTTTCCTCCTTGGATCGATAGCTTCCAGCTCGTGAAGCGTCTCCCAATGGTAGAGTCTCTCTGTCATACCGTGTATGTCTAAAACAAGTGTATCACATGATTTTTCCCTCGCATGTTTGTTGGGTTAACCTAGGGTGTATGATGATCTATTCCTTTCTTGGTTCAGTGTAGGTGATAGGATACTAAGTATGAATCGGCATATTCGAGGCGCCGCCTGATCCGTTCTACGAAGTTAATTCATTGTCGAAGATTTCAAACGTTTCACATTCGTTTCCTTAGTAGAAGATTTCTTCTCTTAGGTGGCACGGTTTATTCTACTCCCGTGTAATGTGAAATGTATGGCATTTTAATGGGGTGTCGGTGAGATATGAACTTTACTATTTCGTGATAAAGTTAAGCACTTCCTTTAACCGACCGTAAGAATTTCAAGAATTTAACCATGTGCAGTATCGTTATTCTCCGTTATACATAGGTGATGCTATAATTGAGGACCGGTGACGGTTGTTCAAGATAGTCTTAATCTTGGTGTATTTATTCTTTGGTCACGGAATGTCCAAAAGTTCAGTGCGAAGTTCTCGTGTGATGGTTTATAAGATTTTGCTAGCCGACCAATTCGTCAACATGATCTATGGCTTGTTTGACCAAGATGTGTGAAGCAATGACAACCTGTTTAGGGATGGAATGTTGAATTTGTGATTCTTGGCGAGGTAACAGTTTGAGTTGGCCTTAACGGTATTGATAATAATACCTTCACAATCTTTGAAATGCGGATTTTCTAAGTCATCTCGTTGGGTGATACCAATTTGTCAGAGAGACTAGTCGCATATCCAAGATGACTTTTCTTATCTTCGTGAGAATTCTTTCATCATTGATAAGATAGTTGAAATCCTTAATGATATGGTGAAAGTGATCATGGAGAAGACATATATTAAGATAGCACGATAATGACAACTGATATATTACCAGGAAAGGTTTAGTACATTAAGGTTACATAGAGGAGTACTTAAAGTAGATTCCTAAGGCTACGACTTGGAAGTTTAAACTAAGCTTTATTACAAACAACATCTCTAGATAACGTAGCTTCTTCCTTGGTGTCCGTTGAGGCTGAATAATTCTTCACACTTTCTTGAGTGAAATTGTTTTTGAACGCATTGTTGCCTTCATGCTGATTCTTCCTATCCGGGCACTTGTTTTTATTGTGACCTTTCATTCCACACCCATGGCATACCACTGCCTCCCGATAGGGTTGCTTACAATCCCCCATCTTATGTCCAATTCCTTTACAAATTCCACAAGGTGTAGGGCACTTTCCGTAGTGGTAATATGGGCATATATGGCACTTGGGTTTTGTTCCAAAGATACATTACTCCTCGTTTGGTTTCAAGTAGTCCCTAACTTCTGATCCATTGGCGCTGCTTGATTGTTGCATTTGGTCTTCCTCGCCATCATATACCCGCTCCTCTTGTTACCACCACCAGCATTGCTTTGCTTTGGGGAAGTGACTCTGTCAATCCGGTCGCACGGTAGCTTTTGAGTGGCAGAGGTGCGAATGCAACCACGTTCTCCGAATTTCGGTGAAAACCCACAAAAGTATGCTCCAGTTTCCTTTTTCGGGTATTATCATGTCGACATAGTTGGGCCGGTCATAAACGGTTGGTGTATCCTTCGAGGTAATTTCCCATCATGGTTAGTCCATAGAGTTCTTGTTCCATCATTCGCAGTTCATTCCTTGAGCAAGATTTCGCAATCATCATTTTCTTCGTGGTGTCCCCCGGTGAGTAGCGGCGTCTATTCCTACTAATTGAACATAGGTATTCCACCACGTGAGGGCTTGGTGCCGAAAGGTGCAAGTAGCATTCTTGACTTTACAATTGTCGCAAGCAACTCTGCCGCGGAAAATTGTCTCTAATCATTCTAGCCATTTTGCCAAACCTATGGCTCCTTCAGTTCCCTCAAATCTTGGTGGTTTACCGTCCTCAATTCTTGGTAAGAGAAAAATTTGTGTTGTAGCGTCTTACCAACGCCTTCTTCCTTATTCCATCGGTGATGTTGTTGATGTTGTGATTGACTTGATAGTTAGCAATCCTTGCACCGATTTGTTCAAGAATGATTTCTCAATGGTGGTTGCATCCATGTTCAGCTTTATTGGAAACATTTTCCTTCAACCAAAAGAAATGACAACAATGAGTTTTCTATGAGTAGGAGGACCATGGTGGAGATTCATAAGGTTACAACATGTACTACTTCTCCATCAAGTATTTCCTAGGTTGTATTGATTTGGATGTCACGTAGACTTAATTTATTATGATGATGTTAAGAAAACGGAGATTGGTTGGAGTGAGTTTAACATAAGGTTATAATTCACAAGACGTTGTTTATTATGCATAGTCGCTCATCACCATAAGCTTGATTACATCTCAAGGAGATTCCTGGCTCATAAGGCCGATACATAACATGCGTTCATTGACTCGCTCTAGTTTGTTATACAACAAAACTACTACTAGCGTTTTTATTGAAACTACTCATTACAACGTCTATTGCAATGCAGAGTGAAATTTAGGCATTTCCCGATGCCGCCTGGTTGACTTTGTTGAGTTTCCTTCCATTCCTCCAACTCTCGAGTGGGCCTCCATCCTAGCAAATTTGTTGTTGGCCTCATTTGCCCTACTTTCCATAGTACGTCTTTGAAATTCTACGACACCCTCCGTGTACCCTGCAATCCGATTAATGCTATTGTAGTAACGTCTCCAACCGCGTAGCCGACTCTCAATCTCGTGAGACGTTCCGGTGTCTCACGGAGTTTGCAGAGCACACCTTTCAATGTGGTCTTCAGGGCGGGCAATTACTTCGTTCAACTTCTCACGAGTTCCTTCTAATACCGTTCCAACATCGTTGTAGCATTCCTTGAGTTTTTCGCCAAGCGCTTGTAGCTCTTCCACCACTTCTTCAATCCCTTCAATCCTTTCTTCGGTAATATTCCCGGATGGTCCGACATCTCTTCTATTTGTTCCTCATGACGTGTTATGCGTGCCATAACCGTGTCGAGAGTTGGTGGTCTAGCGGTGGCTGCCCCGGTTTCCCCAACTTCGAACACACTAGGAGGTGGTGTACCGTAAGACGATGGTGATGATGCAGAGACGCATTTTCTTGCTAGCGGTATCTCCCAATTGAGGAGTGGATCTCTTTGATGCCTTGGTGAGAGTGTAGGAGTAGTGGAATTGGTAGGTATAGCATTGATAGTAGTGATGATTTGGAAGTGAGCAGGTGGAGTGTGGGTAGTACCCTCCTGGTGAACTTGATACACTACCCCGCACGGGTTTCCAAAGTGGTGTGAGTGAGTTGAGAAGGGGCCGATGCGTCACAGTGACAAACCTTGTGTTGTGTCATCGCATCCAGCCAGAGTGAGGGGAAGGCATGGTCAGTGACAAGACGTGCATATGTGTAAGCATGTAGAAAAATACTCATGATGAATATGAAATAGTGCACTAGTAAATAGGAAATAAAACATGCAATCCTATTTAAGTGAATTCTTACGAAAAGCTGGCAAGTAAGGCAAGAGGCAACCGACTTCGTAGTATGATGTTTTTTTTTAAAAAAATGGTTATAGTTTAGGATTTATATGTACCTAGTTCTCTATAACCTTGGCTCTGATGCCAATCTGTAACACCCCCAAATTTCTTTAGCGGAAGCATGCGTGTTATGGGGAATGTTACAAAATCGGAGATCACAACACAAGTAATAAAGAACGGAATACATACTCCGTTTGATTTCATAAAATAGTTTTAAAACATTGTCTTACAACATAGTTTAGATAAACGGGCACATCCCATAAGTTCAGTGGTCCCAATTTAAAAAATCGGTTTGTGTAAAACACTTCTTAGATACTACTACGACCATTAACCCGCCTCTTGCCTTGTCTCCATGAGCATAACTTAAGCACACGAGAAAATATGCTAAAAGGTCACTAAAAGTGGTGAGTTCATAGGTTTAAGTTAAAACAAGAAGTTTGGACCAAAGCAAGTCATATAATCATTACAACGAATATAATGTTATATGGATGAATGTCTATTACGTTAGCTCTAAGTTCATGCAACCGATACTACGACAGTTCTTGTATGCTAACAGATATCATACAATATAGGGGCCCATAGCGAGTGTTTTGTCCCTCAACACTCGATTCCGACATGGTATACGTTTCGCCTTGGCCTAAGCATGGCCAACCGAACGGAGGAGTCACCCTCAATAGATCTATTTATAACATTCGCGTGTCCCAATGGGGAATTGACGGTTCATGAAAAAGGGCATTCTCTAGGGACATCAGGGCTTAGGCTAAACCACGTAATAGTAATCATGCAATAGTTTAGGTCCGTAAAAAGGTTTTGCATAATTTCTCACCCCAAAAGTATAAAACAGTTTATCAAGTAAAAGTGGGGCTATGAAGACTCACCTTAGCAATTGTGCAATCCGAAAGTGGGATTTAGTGAATGTTGTGATGCGACACCACAGCGACCTAGATAAGGAGGGCAATGTTTTAGTTCATTGTTTTAAGTATCACATTAAAATAGTTCAATGGATTTTATAATTGTAATAAAACTAAACTCTTGTTTGTGAAAATGATTAAATGGTTTTACTAGTAAGTATACGAAAGTATATATACTTTTCATGTTGACACTATAATAATATTAAAATTCAAAATTTTGTTTGAAAATATTTATGTTACTCTTTTAGTAAGTATATAATGTGTATATACTTATTTAAGTTGACACATGATAGTAGTGCCAAAATCAATGTTAGTTTACTTGTTTTCTAATTGTATTTAGAAAATATGTAAGTTAAATTTGAAGACTATCAAACTTATTAAATGATAAAATGATATAGCGGTATTTATTTATTTATCAAAATTTGTTCTTTATGTATATCGTTCAAAGCGGAAATGTACTAGACATGCATTTGTTTTCTCATTGACGTTAAATTTTGACGTAGACCCTATTAAGTGAACATATTTTAAGGACTTGTTTACTTGTCGACACATATATATGTACTTATATATATCCGTTTACGTCGAGACACTTCTAATAGAAGTATTAGCTTGTGTTAGTATACACTTGTGTAGAACATATATTGTGCAAAAAAAATCTTTCTATCATTTAATTGGTATACAACGTGTTAATGTATATCTTTTTGTCGAAAAATTGCTTACGACATGTAGATAATCTTTAGTTGTCGAAGGTTGAACTTTAACACTTTGTTAAGACATCTAGCATAATATAACTTTTGAAGATATGAGATTATCCGAGAATGATTTATTCTTCCTATAACTTTTATGATTTATTGACTTAGAAGTATGAGATGAAATCTCAATTGTTGGGGGCTGTGGCCCGAAGTGGTATACTTATAGGAAATGGGCTTCGGCCCAATGATGGTTTAGGAGTATTATTTCCTTGGAAGGACCCTCTGGGTTGCGGTTCAAAGTGTTACAGAAACATTTTCCTTACACTAGTTGTTAGTGTTATAAGGTTTCATTTCAAGGTTTTAGTACCAGACTACTAGTTTTGACGAAAATGGAAAACAGCCAAGTGCTACTGCGGTTGCTCAAGCAGACCCTCAACAAGTTCTAAATGGGCATATTATCGCTAAGAAATAAAGTGCTAGAGCAGTTGTTTTGACACGGAGATTCAACACAAACGGCTTGTCTCGAGATACAACTTCGACCCAAGCATGTTCTAATTTGTGAATTGGTTCTTCGACTGAGTATGACTCCCACACCATGGTACTACCAAAGTGAGGTTGTCGACTCACTTACGCGGTCTCAAAACATTTCGATTTCGATGACAAATATGTAATTATTGAAAATAGATTAACAAAAGGAAGTGACCATGAATGAGACTTGACTAACACATTCAATCTCGAGGCCACTTTAGCTTCGGCTAACGCGGCACTCATAGCCTGTCTATACCAACCTAATCATACATCTAGCCATGGTATTGTAGGTTTGCTTAAATTGTTAACTGACCCGATTCGACCAAAAGTTTGACAAGGTTTAAGGACAAATCCCCCATATCTATTCCCAGATTTATGTTGACAACATCAGGTTTAAGCAACAATTATGTTTACCAAAGGTTCTTGTTTTGTTACCAATGCAACTGGAGACGGCCAAAAAGTCATACAAGAGTACGGATAATATATTAGGTTTGTCGGACCGAAACCCCTTATGTTGAGACTATCAACACGAGTGACTCAAAGAAGGATAGTCATGTCCGACTATCCACTACCAAACCTCTCACTTAAGACTTCAAAACATCACCACTGTGGTGGTAACCACAGTGGGTTTTCAACCGAGTTGCAAGAGTTAATACACCAAATAGAATGTTAGCATTAACTGACCTCAAACTCTCACTCGACACACATCTATCGGGTTATCAATCAAAAATAACTTTTATCCATCCATGACTATTTCACACGACAAGAACAATACCTAGTTTCTTTGATATCATTTACAATTTTAAAACATAAACCAACATCAATCCAAGTTTAATAACACTAAACATAAGACCAAGAGATGAAAGGAAATATGTTCTTACTAGGTTCGAAAGTCAATCAAAACAAGGAGAAACAAGAAGTGATAAATTAAAATTAGCAAATCCCGAATCCAAGCAAGAACCTCCTCACTAATCCCCTTACAATATTTAGTGATTGTTTTTGATGGGTTTTGTGAGTCCTTGTGGATTCGGTGATACATTTAAATGGAAGAGAGATTGGAAGAGTTTATCTTTGCTTTCCTATCATTGATCAAAGTGATGGATAAAATCAGTGCTTTCACTATCATCCCCAACAATCTTTGTTGGCTTGTGACTTTGACTTGTGGAATTAGCGGCTCACCATGGCAGAACATGTTTGGGAAGCAAAAATATACACCAATCTAGCTTGTGTAGGGAGGTGATGATGAAAGAGGTGTTCCCACTATCCTCTTTTAGCCATTTCTTTTGGGTTTGTGTTGACCTATGTGAAGGTGAGAATAGCAGGAATAGAAGTAGGATGAGCCTTTTAGGTGTAAGAGGTTTTTGTTATTATCTTTAGAGAGAGAGACGTGAGAAATGAGGTAGACAGAAAATGATGAAAATGTTATAGGGGAGGGGCGGTAGGAAGAAAAATAGATGGATTAGGATAATATTTTTACTTTCTTTCATTTGTATTATTTAAATATAAAAATGTAAGTTTTATTTATTGAGTGTTGTAGGTAAATAATCAATGTGTATTGTGTATTTTATATTCCGCGACATAAGACCGTGATTGAGGTATTAAGGTATGATGATTTTTATAATGTAATATCTTATGGATATGTTTCTGAATTATTATTATCTTGGTAATATTTTCCATTTTGAGGATTTACCATTTGTTTTATTTGCCCTTATCATAGTGTTGGTACGCGTGTGGTGTCGGTCACAGTGGAAAACGAGATAACCTCTCGCCTTACAATTTAAATCATAAAACAATAATGAAATATTCACATAATGAAATGAATGCAAAAGTAATGCAATAGGCTACTGTATGCGAGTTATCTACTCAAATGATCAGGCAAAGCTTATGCATGCTTAATGACTAGGTTTAGTAAAAATAAATTGTCATTTATTAGTTAAATTTGAGTGAAAATTTACCGTGTGTCACATCCTCCCGCCTTAGAAGGGAAAACCGTCCTCGGTTTTCAGTTAGAATTACTTGCTGAAGTTGAGAAAAGATGTGGGTAGTTACGCTTGGATTGGTCTTCATGTCCCTACGTGTATCCTGGACCTCTTGGTGAGTTCCAACAGATCTTAATGATAGGAATACGGCTTTGTTTAAGCCGTTTGATTTCTTGATCCATAATTTCAATGGGTTCCTCGACGAAATTTCAATCTTTCGTCGATTTTGGATTTCTTCAAATGGGATGGCGAGAGTTTCGTTGGAAAGACAATTCTTCGAGTTGCATATGTGCAACACGTTATGCTGAGTTGAGTTCTCGTGCTAATTCGAGTCGGTAGACTACCAGCCCAATTCTTGCGAGAATTTTGAAAGGTCCAATGTAACGAGGATTTAACTTTTTACGTCATCCAAAATGGATTACGCCTTTCCATGGCATTACAAATCCATAGTATGAAAGGGTGGTTCTCCGAGTTGTTCGCACCGGAATAGTTGTGCATAACATATAGTTCTTTGGTAATCCAAGTTGGTAAGCTACCATTTCGATCTTGGAGAGGATTTGGTTAATCCTATGAAATAAGGTTGTGCCCTTGTGTTCTGTTAAAATGAGTTATGCTTTTCGGAGGTAAAGCCTCAACCTAACTTTCTCGTCGACTTGAACTTCAAGCGACATTTAGTCCTATATATATTGACCTTGACGATCAGAGTTGTTTGCATTCGCCTGGTGCGTACACTATTATCAATGGTTCTCGATACAGCTTGGAGCCATTGGGCGGTTCCTTGCGGTCTCATTTCAACACGATTGACTTGCGCTTTTGACCATACAAAGGCCTTATGAGGTGGCCTGTTGTTGCAAGGGAATTCGGTTAAGGCAATTTGCCTGCTCCATACACTTCTCATACAAGTTACTCATGTTCGAAGTATAACTTCTATAGCTTGAATGGTCCTTCCATTTAGTCCATTAATCGGAAGACGATAGGTGGTACTCATTTCCCGATGGATTCTCAAGAATTTTGGAGTGCTCCTCAAGAGTTTGGTGTGAATGGTTATCGCTATTTGGAATGAGAAGAATTGAAATGCTATGACTCGTGAGCGCTGCTTCAAGCAAACCGTGTAAGCTTGTCCAGGTTGCCGTCCATCTTTGTTTGGTAGGGATAGGTGGATTTGGTGAGATGATCAATTATTACCCAAGTAGAGTTATAATTAATAGTGGTCTTTGGTGACTTGGTTTTAGAATCCATTGTTATGCATTCCCATTTCTATTTGGGAATCTTGGTTTGTACAGGTAGGTTCGACGATTTCTGACTGTTTTGAATTTTCCTTTTCGAACATGCTAAGTATCGTTTGTCATAGGTCAAATACCAGCCTTCATGTTTGGTACTCAGAATAGCTTTCTGGATCAAGCTGCATTTTTCCGGCCACTAGATAAGTATTACTCCTGGCCTTGATGAGGTTCACACACGATAGGATTACAAATCCCTTCATGGTGTGGGTTTTAACATTGGTTCTTGGGGTTAAGATTCCCCTCGGTCCCTTACGGACTCCCTTTCACCTTTAGGTATGTTGTAAGAGTTTTATTTGGGTCGGTTCTTCCTTTGAGTGCTACTACTTGAGCTTCAAGACTTTAAATGGGAGGGGCGAACTAGATATTTTGTTTTCCCAATGATCTGGCTTTTAAAAGATTTAGTTTGCTAGATGTTGCTTATAGTATATGCGGCTATGACCGTTTTGCCCTTGGTGAGTACGGATGTCGTAATTGAATCTATGTTGCGACTCTGATTATTGGTGTCGTCATATGGTCAACTTCCTTTCTGATTCCGTGCCTACCGTAGGACCTTGTGGTCGGTGTACACTGTACTCTCTTAATGTAGTAAGGATAGTATTTCTAGTTGTTCCTAGTGCGATCCTATTAGGTTCTAACTCTAATCTGTGCACTGCGTAGTGCTCCTCATGGATATTTGGGTGTTGAGTATTCTTGTACCATTATTTTCCCTCCTTGGATCAGGATAGCTTCCAGCTCTGGTGTGAAGCGTCTCCCTTAAATGGTAGAGTCTCTGTCATACCCAGGTATGTCTAAAACAAGTGTATCACATGATTTTTCCCCGCGCAGTGTTTGTTGGGTTAACCTAGGGTGTATGATGATCTATTCCTTTCTTGGTTCAGTGTAGGTGATAGGATACTAAGTATGAATTGGCATATTCGAGGCGTCAGTCTCTGCATCCAATGTTCTACAGGAAGTTAATTCATTGTCGAAGATTTCAAACGTTTCACATTCGTTTCCTTAGTAGAAGATTTCTTCTCTTAGGTGGCACGGTTTATTCTACTCCCGTGTAATGTGAAATGTATGGCATTTTAAGGTGGGGTGTCGAAGTGAGATATGAACTTTACTATTTCGTGATAGCGAGTTAAGCACTTCCTTTAACCTGACCGGGTAAGAATTTCAAGAATTTAACCATGCCTGCAGACGTTACCCCTCCCGAATTATACATAGGTGATCAGGCTATGTATAATTGACGACCGGTGACGTGTTGTTCAAGATAGTCTTAATCTTGGTGTATTTATTCTTTGGTCACGGAAATGTCGCAAAAGTTCGTGCGAAGTTCGGTGTGATGGTTTATAAGATTTTGCTAGGCCGACCAATTCTGTCAACATGATCTATGGCTTGTTTGACCAAGATGTGTGAAGCAATGACAACCTGTTTAGGGATGGAATGTTGAATTTGTGATTCTTGGCGAGGTAACAGTTTGAGTTGGCCTTAACGGTATTGATAATAATACCTTCGCAATCTTTGAAATGCGGATTTTTCTAAGTCATCTCGTTGGGTGATACCAATTTGTCAGAGAGACTAGTCGCATATCCAAGATGACTTTCTCTTATCTTCAGAGAATTCTTTCATCGTGATAAGATAGTTGAAATCCTTAATGATATGGTGAAAGTGATCATGGAGAAGACATATATTAAGATAGCACGATAATGACAACTGATATATTACCAGGAAAGGTTTAGTACATTAAGGTTACATAGAGGAGTACTTAAAGTAGATTCCTAAGGCTACGACTTGGAAGTTTAAACTAAGCTTTATTACAAACAACATCTCTAGATAACGTAGCTTCTTCCTTGGTGTCCGTTGGAGGCCTGAATAATTCTTCACACTTTCTTCAGGAAATTGTTTCGACAGTTGTTGCCTTCATGCTGATTCTTCCTATCCGGGCACTTGTTTTTATTGTGACCTTTCATTCCACACCCATGGCATACCACTGCCTCCCGATAGGGTTGCTTACAATCCCCCATCTTATGTCCAATTCCTTTACAAATTCCACAAGGTGTAGGGCACTTTCCGTAGTGGTAATATGGGCATATATTGCACTTGGGTTTTGTTCCAGCATACATTACTCCCCGTTTGGTTTCAGCAGTCCTAACTTCAGTCGTCCATTGGCGCTTGCTTGATTGTTGCATTTGGTCTTCCTCGCCATCATATACCCAGCTCCTCTTGTTACCACAGTACTCCATTGCTTTGCTTTGGGGAAGTGACTCTGTCAATCCAGAAGTCGCACCAGTAGCTTCTTGAGTGGCAGTAGGTGCGAATGCAACCACGTTCTCGAATTTCGGTGAAAACCCACAAAAGTATGCTCCGAGTTTCCTTTTCTCGGTATTATCATGTCGGGACATAGTTGGGCCGTTCCATGAAAACGGTTGGTGTATCCTTCGAGGTCATTTCCCATCATGGTTAGTCCACAGAGTTCTTGTTCCATCATTCGCAGTTCATTCCTTGAGCAGATTCTCGCAATCATCATTTTCTTCGTGGTGTCCCACGGTGAGTAAGCAGCGTCTATTCCTACTAATTGAACATAGGTATTCCACCACGTGAGGGCTTGGTGCCGAAAGGTGCAAGTAGCATACTTGACTTTACAATTGTCCGCGCAACTCTGCTCGCGGAAAATTGTCTCTAATCTTTCTAGCCATTTTGCCAAACCTATGGCTCCTTCAGTTCCCTCAAATGCTGGTGGTTTACCGTTCCTGAATTCTTGGTAAGAGAAAATTTGTGTTGTAGGCGTCTTACCAACAGCTTCTTCCTTATTCCACTGGCTGATGTTGTTGATGTTGTGATTGACTTGATAGTTAGCAATCCTTGCACCGATTTGTTCAAGAATGATTTCTCAATGGTGGTTGCATCCATGTTCAGCTTTATTGGAAACATTTTCCTTCAACCAAAAGAAATGACAACAATGAGTTTTCTATGAGTAGGAGGACCATGGTGGAGATTCATAAGGTTACAACATGTACTACTTCTCCATCAAGTATTTCCTAGGTTGTATTGATTTGGATGTCACGTAGACTTAATTTATTATGATGATGTTAAGAAAACGGAGATTGGTTGGAGTGAGTTTAACATAAGGTTATAATTCACAAGACGTTGTTTATTATGCATAGTCGCTCATCACCATAAGCTTGATTACATCTCAAGGAGATTCCTGGCTCATAAGGCCGATACATAACATGCGTTCATTGACTCGCTCTAGTTTGTTATACAACAAAACTACTACTAGCGTTTTTATTGAAACTACTCATTACAACGTCTATTGCAATGCAGAGTGAAATTTAGGCATTTCCCGATGCTGCCCCGGGTTGACTTTGTTGAGTTTCCTTCCATTCCTCCAACTCTCTGAGCTGGGCCTCCATCCTAGCAAATTTGTTGTTGGCCTCATTTTCCCTACTTTCCATAGTACGTCTTTGAAATTCTACGACACCCTCCGGTACCCCCCCAGTTAATGCTATTGTAGTAACGGTCTCCAACCGCGTTAGCCGACTCTCAATCTCGTGAGACGTTCACGGTGTCTCCCGGAGTTTGCAGAGCACACCTTTCAATGTGGTCTTCAAGGCGGGCAATTACTTCGTTCAACTTCTCACGAGTTCCTTCTATTACTGTTCCAACATCGTTGTAGCATTCCTTGAGTTTTTCGCCAAGCGCTTGTAGCTCTTCCACCACTTCTTCAATCCCTTCAATCCTTTCTTACGGTAATATTCCCGGATGGTCCGACATCTCTTCTATTTGTTCCTCATGACGTGTTATGCGTGCCATAACCGTGTCGAGAGTTGGTGGTCTAGCGGTGGCTGCTCCCGAAGTTTCCCCAAGTTCGAACACACTAGGAGGTGGTGTACCGTAAGACGATGGTGATGATGCGAGAGACGATTTTCTTGCTAGCGTGTATCTCCCAATTGAGGAGTGGATCTCTTTGATGCCTTGGTGAGAGTGTAGGAGTAGTGGAATTGGTAGGTATAGCATTGATAGTAGTGATGATTTGGAAGTGAGCAGGTGGAGTGTGGGTAGTACCCTCCTGGTGAACTTGATACACTACCCTGTACGGGTTTCCAGTGTCAGGAGTGAGTTGAGAAGGGGCTGGGATGCGTTCAGCAGGTGACAAACCTTGTGTTGTGTCATCGCATCCAGCTCCAGAGTGAGGGGAAGGCATGGTCTGTGACAAGACGGTGCATATGTGTAAGCATGTAGAAAAATACTCATGATGAATATGAAATAGTGCACTAGTAAATAGGAAATAAAACATGCAATCCTATTTAAGTGAATTCTTACGTAAACTGGCAAGTAAGGCAAGAGGCAACTGACGGTCGTAGTATGATGTTTTTGTAAAAAGTGGTTATAGTTTAGGATTTATATGTACCTAGTTCTCTATAACCTTGGCTCTGATGCCAATCTGTAACACCCCCAAATTTCTTTAGCGGAAGCATGCGTGTTATGGGGAATGTTACAAAATCGGAGATCACAACACAAGTAATAAAGAACGGAATACATACTCCGTTTGATTTCATAAAATAGTTTTAAAACATTGTCTTACAACATAGTTTAGATAAACGGGCACATCCCATAAGTTCAGTGGTCCCAATTTAAAAACATCAGTTTGTGTAAAAACACTTCTTAGATACTACTACGACCATTAACCCGCCTCTTGCCTTGTCTCCATGAGCATAACTTAAGCACCTGAGAAAATATGCTAAAAAGGTCAGCTAAAAGCTGGTGAGTTCATAGGTTTAAGTTAAAACAGTAAGTTTGGACCAAAGCAGAGTCATATAATCATTACAACGAATATAATGTTATATGGATGAATGTCTATTACGTTAGCTCTAAGTTCATGCAACCGATACTACGACAGTTCTTGTATGCTAACAGATATCATACAATATAGGGGCCCATAGCGAGTGTTTTGTCCCTCAACACTCGATTCCGACATGGTATACGTTTCGCCTTGGCCTAAGCATGGCCAACCGAACGGAGGAGTCACCCTCAATAGATCTATTTATAACATTCGCGCTTCCCAATGGGGAATTGACGGTTCATGAAAAAGGGCATTCTCTAGGGACATCAGGGCTTAGGCTAAACCACGTAATAGTAATCATGCAATAGTTTAGGTCCGTAAAAAGGTTTTGCATAATTTCTCACCCCAAAAGTATAAAACAGTTTATCAAGTAAAAGTGGGGCTATGAAGACTCACCTTAGCAATTGTGCAATCCGAAAGTGGGATTTAGTGAATGTTGTGATGCGACACCGACACGCGACCTAGATAAGGAGGGCAATGTTTTAGTTCATTGTTTTAAGTATCACATTAAAATAGTTCAATGGATTTTATAATTGTAATAAAACTAAACTCTTGTTTGTGAAAATGATTAAATGGTTTTACTAGTAAGTATACGAAAGTATATATACTTTTCATGTTGACACTATAATAATATTAAAATTCAAAATTTTGTTTGAAAATATTTATGTTACTCTTTTAGTAAGTATATAATGTGTATATACTTATTTAAGTTGACACATGATAGTAGTGCCAAAATCAATGTTAGTTTACTTGTTTTCTAATTGTATTTAGAAAATATGTAAGTTAAATTTGAAGACTATCAAACTTATTAAATGATAAAATGATATAGCGGTATTTATTTATTTATCAAAATTTGTTCTTTATGTATATCGTTCGAAACGGGAAATGTACTAGACATGCATTTGTTTTCTCATTGACGTTAAATTTTGACGTAGACCCTATTAAGTGAACATATTTTAAGGACTTGTTTACTTGTCGACACATATATATGTACTTATATATATCCGTTTACGTCGAGACACTTCTAATAGAAGTATTAGCTTGTGTTAGTATACACTTGTGTAGAACATATATTGTGCAAAAAAAATCTTTCTATCATTTAATTGGTATACAACGTGTTAATGTATATCTTTTTGTCGAAAAATTGCTTACGACATGTAGATAATCTTTAGTTGTCGAAGGTTGAATTTTAACACTTTGTTAAGACATCTAGCATAATATAACTTTTGAAGATATGAGATTATCCGAGAATGATTTATTCTTCCTATAACTTTTATGATTTATTGACTTAGAAGTATGAGATGAAATCTCAATTGTTGGGGGCTGTGGCCCGAAGTGGTATACTTATAGGAAATGGGCTTCGGCCCAATGATGGTTTAGGAGTATTATTTCCTTGGAAGGACCCTCTGGGTTGCGGTTCAAAGTGTTACAGAAACATTTTCCTTACACTAGTTGTTAGTGTTATAAGGTTTCATTTCAAGGTTTTAGTACCAGACTACTAGTTTTGACGAAAATGGAAAACAGCCAAGTGCTACTGCGGTTGCTCAAGCAGACCCTCAACAAGTTCTAAATGGGCATATTATCGCTAAGAAATAAAGTGCTAGAGCAGTTGTTTTGACACGGAGATTCAACACAAACGGCTTGTCTCGAGATACAACTCGACCCAAGCATGTTCTAATTTGTGAATTCGGGGTTCTTCGACCTGGGAGTATGACTCCCACACCATGGTACTACCAAAGTGAGGTTGTCGACTCACTTACGCGGTCTCAAAACATTTCGATTTCGATGACAAATATGTAATTATTGAAAATAGATTAACAAAAGGAAGTGACCATGAATGAGACTTGACTAACACATTCAATCTCGAGGCCACTTTAGCTTCGGCTAACGCGGCACTCATAGCCTGTCTATGCCAACCTTATCATACATCTAGCCATGGTATTGTAGGTTTGCTTAAGTTGTTAACTGACCCAATTCGACCAAAAGTTTGACAAGGTTTAAGGACAAATCCCCCATATCTATACCCAGATTTATGTTGACAACATCAGGTTTAAGCAACAATTATGTTTACCAAAGGTTCTTGTTTTGTTACCAATGCAACTGGGAGACAGCCAAAACAGTCATACAAGAGTACGGATAATATATTAGGTTTGTCGACCCGAAACCCCTTATGTTGAGACTATCAACACGAGTGACTCAAAGAAGGATAGTCATGTCCGACTATCCACTACCAAACCTCTCACTTAAGACTTCAAAACATCACCACTGTGGTGGTAACCACAGTGGGTTTTCAACCGAGTTGCAAGAGTTAATACACCAAATAGAATGTTAGCATTAACTGACCTCAAACTCTCACTCGACACACATCTATCCCAGGTTATCAATCAAAAATAACTTTTATCCATCCATGACTATTTCACACGACAAGAACAATACCTAGTTTCTTTGATATCATTTACAATTTTAAAACATAAACCAACATCAATCCAAGTTTAATAACACTAAACATAAGACCAAGAGATGAAAGGAAATATGTTCTTACTAGGTTCTGAAAGTCGACCGAAACAAGGAGAAACAAGAAGTGATAAATTAAAATTAGCAAATCCCGAATCCAAGCAAGAACCTCCTCACTAATCCCCTTACAATATTTAGTGATTGTTTTTGATGGGTTTTGTGAGTCCTTGTGGATTCGGTGATACATTTAAATGGAAGAGAGATTGGAAGAGTTTATCTTTGCTTTCCTATCATTGATCAAAGTGATGGATAAAATCAGCAGCTTTCACTATCATCCCCAACAATCTTTGTTGGCTTGTGACTTTGACTTGTGGAATTAGCGGCGCTCACCATGGCAGGAACATGTTTGGGAAGCAAAAATATACACCAATCTAGCTTGTGTAGGGAGGTGATGATGAAAGAGGTGTTCCCACTATCCTCTTTTAGCCATTTCTTTTGGGTTTGTGTTGACCTATGTGAAGGTGAGAATAAAGGGAATAGAAGTAGGATGAGCCTTTTAGGTGTAAGAGGTTTTTGTTATTATCTTTAGAGAGAGAGACGTGAGAAATGAGGTAGACAGAAAATGATGAAAATGTTATAGGGGAGGGGCGGTAGGAAGAAAAATAGATGGATTAGGATAATATTTTTACTTTCTTTCATTTGTATTATTTAAATATAAAAATGTAAGTTTTATTTATTGAGTGTTGTAGGTAAATAATCAATGTGTATTGTGTATTTTATATTCCGCGACATAAGACCGTGATTGAGGTATTAAGGTATGATGATTTTTATAATGTAATATCTTATGGATATGTTTCTGAATTATTATTATCTTGGTAATATTTTCCATTTTGAGGATTTACCATTTGTTTTATTTGCCCTTATCATAGTGTTGGTACGCGTGTGGTGTCGGTCACAGTGGAAAACGAGATAACCTCTCGCCTTACAATTTAAATCATAAGACAATAATGAAATATTCACATAATGAAATGAATGCAAAAGTAATGCAATAGGCTACTGTATGCGAGTTATCTACTCAAATGATTAGGCAAAGCTTATGCATGCTTAATGACTAGGTTTAGTAAAAATAAATTGTCATTTATTAGTTAAATTTGAGTGAAAATTTACCGTGTGTCACATCCTCCCCGCCTTAGAAGGGAAAACCGTCCTCGGTTTTCAGTTAGAATTACTTGCTGAAGTTGAGAAAAGATGTGGGTAGTTACGCTTGGATTGGTCTTCATGTCCCTACGTGTATCCTGGACCTCTTGGTGAGTTCCAACAGATCTTAATGATAGGAATACGGCTTTGTTTAAGCCGTTTGATTTCTTGATCCATAATTTCAATGGGTTCCTCGACGAAATTTCAATCTTTCGTCGATTTTGGATTTCTTCAAATGGGATGGCGAGAGTTTCGTTGGAAAGACAATTCTTCGAGTTGCATATGTGCAACACGTTATGCCTGGAGTTGAGTTCTCGTGCTAATTCGAGTCGGTAGACTACCGGCCCAATTCTTGCGAGAATTTTGAAAGGTCCAATGTAACGAGGATTTAACTTTTTACGTCATCCAAAATGGATTACGCCTTTCCATGGCATTACAAATCCATAGTATGAAAGGGTGGTTCTCCGAGTTGTTCGCACCGGAATAGTTGTGCATAACATATAGTTCTGTTGGTAATCCAAGTTGGTAAGCTACCAGCTCGATCTTGGAGAGGATTTGGTTAATCCTATGAAATAAGGTTGTGCCCTTGTGTTCTGTTAAAATGAGTTATGCTTTTCGGAGGTAAAGCCTCAACCTAACTTTCTCGTCGACTTGAACTTCAAGCGACATTTAGTCCTATATATATTGACCTTGACGATCAGAGTTGTTTGCATTCTGCCTCTGGTCTGTACACTATTATCAATGGTTCTCGATAACAGCTTGGAGCCATTGGGCTGGTTCCTTGCCGGTCTCTGTTCTGAACACGATTGACTTGCGCTTTTGACCATACAGTGCCTTATGAGGTGGCCTGTTGTTGCAAGGGAATTCGGTTAAGGCAATTTGCCTGCTCCATACACTTCTCATACAAGTTACTCATGTTCGAAGTATAACTTCTATAGCTTGAATGGTCCTTCCATTTAGTCCATTAATCGGAAGACGATAGGTGGTACTCATTTCCCGATGGATTCTCAAGAATTTTGGAGTGCTCCTCAAGAGTTTGGTGTGAATGGTTATCGCTATTTGGAATGAGAAGAATTGAAATGCTATGACTCGTAGCGCTCTGCTTCAAGCAAACCGTGTAAGCTTGTCCAGGTTGCCGTCCATCTTTGTTTGGTAGGGATAGGTGGATTTGGTGAGATGATCAATTATTACCCAAGTAGAGTTATAATTAATAGTGGTCTTTGGTGACTTGGTTTTAGAATCCATTGTTATGCATTCCCATTTCTATTTGGGAATCTTGGTTTGTACAGGTAGGTTCGACGATTTCTGACTGTTTTGAATTTTCCTTTTCGAACATGCTAAGTATCGTTTGTCATAGGTCAAATACCAGCCTTCATGTTTGGTACTCGAATAGCTTTCGGATCAAGTGCATTTTTCCGCCACTAGATAAGTATTACTCCTGGCCTTGATGAGGTTCACACACGATAGGATTACAAATCCCTTCATGGTGTGGGTTTTAACATTGGTTCTTGGGGTTAAGATTCCCTCGTCCCTTACGGACTCCCTTTCACCTTTAGGTATGTTGTAAGAGTTTTATTTGGGTCGGTTCTTCCTTTGAGTGCTACTACTTGAGCTTCAAGACTTTAAATGGGAGGGGCGAACTAGATATTTTGTTTTCCCAATGATCTGGCTTTTAAAAGATTTAGTTTGCTAGATGTTGCTTATAGTATATGCGGCTATGACCGTTTTGCCCTTGGTGAGTACGGATGTCGTAATTGAATCTATGTTGCGACTCTGATTATTGGTGTCGTCATATGGTCAACTTCCTTTCTGATTCCGTGCCTACCGTAGGACCTTGTGGTCGGTGTACACTGTACTCTCTTAATGTAGTAAGGATAGTATTTCTAGTTGTTCCTAGTGCGATCCTATTAGGTTCTAACTCTAATCTGTGCACTGCGTAGTGCTCCTCATGGATATTTGGGTGTTGAGTATTCTTGTACCATTATTTTCCCTCCTTGGATCAGGATAGCTTCCAGCTCTGGTGTGAAGCGTCTCCCTTAAATGGTAGAGTCTCTGTCATACCCAGGTATGTCTAAAACAAGTGTATCACATGATTTTTCCCCGCGCAGTGTTTGTTGGGTTAACCTAGGGTGTATGATGATCTATTCCTTTCTTGGTTCAGTGTAGGTGATAGGATACTAAGTATGAATTGGCATATTCGAGGCGTCAGTCTCTGCATCCAGTGTTCTACAGGAAGTTAATTCATTGTCGAAGATTTCAAACGTTTCACATTCGTTTCCTTAGTAGAAGATTTCTTCTCTTAGGTGGCACGGTTTATTCTACTCCCGTGTAATGTGAAATGTATGGCATTTTAAGGTGGGGTGTCGAAGTGAGATATGAACTTTACTATTTCGTGATAGCGAGTTAAGCACTTCCTTTAACCTGACCGGGTAAGAATTTCAAGAATTTAACCATGCCCGTGCACGTTACCCCTCCCGAATTATACATAGGTGATCAGGCTATGTATAATTGAGGACCGGTGACGTGTTGTTCAGTATAGTCTTAATCTTGGTGTATTTATTCTTTGGTCAGCGGAAATGTCGCAAAAGTTCAGCTGCGAAGTTCTGGTGTGATGGTTTATAAGATTTTGCTAGGCCGACCAATTCTGTCAACATGATCTATGGCTTGTTTGACCAAGATGTGTGAAGCAATGACAACCTGTTTAGGGATGGAATGTTGAATTTGTGATTCTTGGCGAGGTAACAGTTTGAGTTGGCCTTAACGGTATTGATAATAATACCTTCGCAATCTTTGAAATGCGGATTTTTCTAAGTCATCTCGTTGGGTGATACCAATTTGTCAGAGAGACTAGTCGCATATCCAAGATGACTTTCTCTTATCTTCAGAGAATTCTTTCATCGTGATAAGATAGTTGAAATCCTTAATGATATGGTGAAAGTGATCATGGAGAAGACATATATTAAGATAGCACGATAATGACAACTGATATATTACCAGGAAAGGTTTAGTACATTAAGGTTACATAGAGGAGTACTTAAAGTAGATTCCTAAGGCTACGACTTGGAAGTTTAAACTAAGCTTTATTACAAACAACATCTCTAGATAACGTAGCTTCTTCCTTGGTGTCCGTTGGAGGCCTGAATAATTCTTCACACTTTCTTCAGGAAATTGTTTCGACAGTTGTTGCCTTCATGCTGATTCTTCCTATCCGGGCACTTGTTTTTATTGTGACCTTTCATTCCACACCCATGGCATACCACTGCCTCCCGATAGGGTTGCTTACAATCCCCCATCTTATGTCCAATTCCTTTACAAATTCCACAAGGTGTAGGGCACTTTCCGTAGTGGTAATATGGGCATATATTGCACTTGGGTTTTGTTCCAGCATACATTACTCCCCGTTTGGTTTCAGCAGTCCTAACTTCAGTCGTCCATTGGCGCTTGCTTGATTGTTGCATTTGGTCTTCCTCGCCATCATATACCCAGCTCCTCTTGTTACCACAGTACTCCATTGCTTTGCTTTGGGGAAGTGACTCTGTCAATCCAGAAGTCGCACCAGTAGCTTCTTGAGTGGCAGTAGGTGCGAATGCAACCACGTTCTCCCGAATTTCGGGTGAAAACCCACAAAAGTATGCTCCGAGTTTCCTTTTCTCAGGTATTATCATGTCAGGACATAGTTGGGCCAGTTCGCGAAAACGGTTGGTGTATCCTTCGAGGTCATTTCCCATCATGGTTAGTCCACAGAGTTCTTGTTCCATCATTCGCAGTTCATTCCTTGAGCAGTATTCTGCAATCATCATTTTCTTCAGGGTGTCCCACTGAAGTGAGTAAGCAGCGTCTATTCCTACTAATTGAACATAGGTATTCCACCACGTGAGGGCTTGGTGCCGAAAGGTGCAAGTAGCATACTTGACTTTACAATTGTCCGCGCAACTCTGCTCGCGGAAAATTGTCTCTAATCTTTCTAGCCATTTTGCCAAACCTATGGCTCCTTCAGTTCCCTCAAATGCTGGTGGTTTACCGTTCCTGAATTCTTGGTAAGAGAAAATTTGTGTTGTAGGCGTCTTACCAACAGCTTCTTCCTTATTCCACTGGCTGATGTTGTTGATGTTGTGATTGACTTGATAGTTAGCAATCCTTGCACCGATTTGTTCAGTAACAGATTTCTCAATGGTGGTTGCATCCATGTTCAGCTTTATTGGAAACATTTTCCTTCAACCAAAAGAAATGACAACAATGAGTTTTCTATGAGTAGGAGGACCATGGTGGAGATTCATAAGGTTACAACATGTACTACTTCTCCATCAAGTATTTCCTAGGTTGTATTGACTGGATGTCACGTAGACTTAATTTATTATGATGATGTTAAGAAAACGGAGATTGGTTGGAGTGAGTTTAACATAAGGTTATAATTCACAAGACGTTGTTTATTATGCATAGTCGCTCATCACCATAAGCTTGATTACATCTCAAGGAGATTCCTGGCTCATAAGGCCGATACATAACATGCGTTCATTGACTCGCTCTAGTTTGTTATACAACAAAACTACTACTAGCGTTTTTATTGAAACTACTCATTACAACGTCTATTGCAATGCAGAGTGAAATTTAGGCATTTCCTGATGCTGCCCCGGGTTGACTTTGTTGAGTTTCCTTCCATTCCTCCAACTCTCTGAGCTGGGCCTCCATCCTAGCAAATTTGTTGTTGGCCTCATTTTCCCTACTTTCCATAGTACGTCTTTGAAATTCTACGACACCCTCCAAGTACCCTGTCTCAGTTAATGCTATTGTAGTAACGGTCTCCAACCGCGTTAGCCGACTCTCAATCTCTGTGAGACGCCCCGGTGTCTCCTCGGAGTTTGCGAGCACACCTTTCAATGTGGTCTTCAAGGCGGGCAATTACTTCGTTCAACTTCTCACGAGTTCCTTCTATTACTGTTCCAACATCGTTGTAGCATTCCTTGAGTTTTTCGCCAAGCGCTTGTAGCTCTTCCACCACTTCTTCAATCCCTTCAATCCTTTCTTCTGGTAATATTCCCAGATGGTCCGACATCTCTTCTATTTGTTCCTCATGACGTGTTATGCGTGCCATAACTGTGTCGAGAGTTGGTGGTCTAGCGGTGGCTGCTCCCGAAGTTTCCCCAACTTCGAACACACTAGGAGGTGGTGTACCAGAAGACGATGGTGATGATGCAGAGAGACAGATTTTCTTGCTAGCAGGTATCTCCCAATTGAGGAGTGGATCTCTTTGATGCCTTGGTGAGAGTGTAGGAGTAGTGGAATTGGTAGGTATAGCATTGATAGTAGTGATGATTTGGAAGTGAGCAGGTGGAGTGTGGGTAGTACCCTCCTGGTGAACTTGATACACTACCCTGTATGGGTTTCCAGTGTCAGGAGTGAGTTGAGAAGGGGCTGGGATGCGTTCAGCAGGTGACAAACCTTGTGTTGTGTCATCGCATCCAGCTCCAGAGTGAGGGGAAGGCATGGTCTGTGACAAGACGGTGCATATGTGTAAGCATGTAGAAAAATACTCATGATGAATATGAAATAGTGCACTAGTAAATAGGAAATAAAACATGCAATCCTATTTAAGTGAATTCTTACGTAAACTGGCAAGTAAGGCAAGAGGCAACTGACGGTCGTAGTATGATGTTTTTGTAAAAAGTGGTTATAGTTTAGGATTTATATGTACCTAGTTCTCTATAACCTTGGCTCTGATGCCAATCTGTAACACCCCCAAATTTCTTTAGCGGAAGCATGCGTGTTATGGGGAATGTTACTAAATCGGAGATCACAACACAAGTAATAAAGAACGGAATACATACTCCGTTTGATTTCATAAAATAGTTTTAAAACATTGTCTTACAACATAGTTTAGATAAACGGGCACATCCCATAAGTTCAGTGGTCCCAATTTAAAAACATCAGTTTGTGTAAAAACACTTCTTAGATACTACTACGACCATTAACCCGCCTCTTGCCTTGTCTCCATGAGCATAACTTAAGCACCTGAGAAAATATGCTAAAAAGGTCAGCTAAAAGCTGGTGAGTTCATAGGTTTAAGTTAAAACAGTAAGTTTGGACCAAAGCAGAGTCATATAATCATTACAACGAATATAATGTTATATGGATGAATGTCTATTACGTTAGCTCTAAGTTCATGCAACCGATACTACGACAGTTCTTGTATGCTAACAGATATCATACAATATAGGGGCCCATAGCGAGTGTTTTGTCCCTCAACACTCGATTCCGACATGGTATACGTTTCGCCTTGGCCTAAGCATGGCCAACCGAACGGAGGAGTCACCCTCAATAGATCTATTTATAACATTCGCGCTTCCCAATGGGGAATTGACGGTTCATGAAAAAGGGCATTCTCTAGGGACATCAGGGCTTAGGCTAAACCACGTAATAGTAATCATGCAATAGTTTAGGTCCGTAAAAAGGTTTTGCATAATTTCTCACCCCAAAAGTATAAAACAGTTTATCAAGTAAAAGTGGGGCTATGAAGACTCACCTTAGCAATTGTGCAATCCGAAAGTGGGATTTAGTGAATGTTGTGATGCGACACCGACACGCGACCTAGATAAGGAGGGCAATGTTTTAGTTCATTGTTTTAAGTATCACATTAAAATAGTTCAATGGATTTTATAATTGTAATAAAACTAAACTCTTGTTTGTGAAAATGATTAAATGGTTTTACTAGTAAGTATACGAAAGTATATATACTTTTCATGTTGACACTATAATAATATTAAAATTCAAAATTTTGTTTGAAAATATTTATGTTACTCTTTTAGTAAGTATATAATGTGTATATACTTATTTAAGTTGACACATGATAGTAGTGCCAAAATCAATGTTAGTTTACTTGTTTTCTAATTGTATTTAGAAAATATGTAAGTTAAATTTGAAGACTATCAAACTTATTAAATGATAAAATGATATAGCGGTATTTATTTATTTATCAAAATTTGTTCTTTATGTATATCGTTCGAAACGGGAAATGTACTAGACATGCATTTGTTTTCTCATTGACGTTAAATTTTGACGTAGACCCTATTAAGTGAACATATTTTAAGGACTTGTTTACTTGTCGACACATATATATGTACTTATATATATCCGTTTACGTCGAGACACTTCTAACAGAAGTATTAGCTTGTGTTAGTATACACTTGTGTAGAACATATATTGTGCAAAAAAAATCTTTCTATCATTTAATTGGTATACAACGTGTTAATGTATATCTTTTTGTCGAAAAATTGCTTACGACATGTAGATAATCTTTAGTTGTCGAAGGTTGAACTTTAACACTTTGTTAAGACATCTAGCATAATATAACTTTTGAAGATATGAGATTATCCGAGAATGATTTATTCTTCCTATAACTTTTATGATTTATTGACTTAGAAGTATGAGATGAAATCTCAATTGTTGGGGTCTGTGGTCCGGTGGTATACTTATAGGAAATGGGCTTCGGCCCAATGATGGTTTAGGAGTATTATTTCCTTGGAAGGACCCTCTGGGTTGCGGTTCAAAGTGTTACAGAAACATTTTCCTTACACTAGTTGTTAGTGTTATAAGGTTTCATTTCAAGGTTTTAGTACCAGACTACTAGTTTTGACGAAAATGGAAAATGACCAAGTGCTACTGCGGTTGCTCAAGCAGACCCTCAACAAGTTCTAAATGGGCATATTATCGCTAAGAAATAAAGTGCTAGAGCAGTTGTTTTGACACGGAGATTCAACACAAACGGCTTGTCTCGAGATACAACTCGACCCAAGCATGTTCTAATTTGTGAATTCGGGTTCTTCGACCGGGAGTATGACTCCCACACCATGGTACTACCAAAGTGAGGTTGTCGACTCACTTACGCGATCTCAAAACATTTCGATTTCGATGACAAATATGTAATTATTGAAAATAGATTAACAAAAGGAAGTGACCATGAATGAGACTTGACTAACACATTCAATCTCGAGGCCACTTTAGCTTCGGCTAACGCGGCACTCATAGCCTGTCTATGCCAACCTTATCATACATCTAGCCATGGTATTGTAGGTTTGCTTAAGTTGTTAACTGACCCAATTCGACCAAAAGTTTGACAAGGTTTAAGGACAAATCCCCCATATCTATACCCAGATTTATGTTGACAACATCAGGTTTAAGCAACAATTATGTTTACCAAAGGTTCTTGTTTTGTTACCAATGCAACTGGGAGACAGCCAAAACAGTCATACAAGAGTACGGATAATATATTAGGTTTGTCGACCCGAAACCCCTTATGTTGAGACTATCAACACGAGTGACTCAAAGAAGGATAGTCATGTCCGACTATCCACTACCAAACCTCTCACTTAAGACTTCAAAACATCACCACTGTGGTGGTAACCACAGTGGGTTTTCAACCGAGTTGCAAGAGTTAATACACCAAATAGAATGTTAGCATTAACTGACCTCAAACTCTCACTCGACACACATCTATCCCAGGTTATCAATCAAAAATAACTTTTATCCATCCATGACTATTTCACACGACAAGAACAATACCTAGTTTCTTTGATATCATTTACAATTTTAAAACATAAACCAACATCAATCCAAGTTTAATGACACTAAACATAAGACCAAGAGATGAAAGGAAATATGTTCTTACTAGATTCTGAAAGTCGACCGAAACAAGGAGAAACAAGAAGTGATAAATTACAATTAGCAAATCCCGAATCCAAGCAAGAACCTCCTCACTAATCCCCTTACAATATTTAGTGATTGTTTTTTATGGGTTTTGTGAGTCCTTGTGGATTCGGTGATACATTTAAATGGAAGAGGGATTGGAAGAGTTTATCTTTGCTTTCCTATCATTGATCAAAGTGATGGATAAAATCAGCAGCTTTCACTATCATCCCCAACAATCTTTGTTGGCTTGTGACTTTGACTTGTGGAATTAGCGGCGCTCACCATGGCAAGAACATGTTTGGGAAGCAAAAATATACACCAATCTAGCTTGTGTAGGGAGGTGATGATGAAAGAGGTGTTCCCACTATCCTCTTTTAGCCATTTCTTTTGGGTTTGTGTTGACCTATGTGAAGGTGAGAATAGCAGGAATAGAAGTAGGATGAGCCTTTTAGGTGTAAGAGGTTTTTGTTATTATCTTTAGAGAGAGAGACGTGAGAAATGAGGTAGACAGAAAATGATGAAAATGTTATAGGGGAGGGGCGGTAGGAAGAAAAATAGATGGATTAGGATAATATTTTTACTTTCTTTCATTTGTATTATTTAAATATAAAAATGTAAGTTTTATTTATTGAGTGTTGTAGGTAAATAATCAATGTGTATTGTGTATTTTATATTCCGCGACATAAGACCGTGATTGAGGTATTAAGGTATGATGATTTTTATAATGTAATATCTTATGGATATGTTTCTGAATTATTATTATCTTGGTAATATTTTCCATTTTGAGGATTTACCATTTGTTTTATTTGCCCTTATCATAGTGTTGGTACGCGTGTGGTGTCGGTCACAGTGGAAAACGAGATAACCTCTCGCCTTACAATTTAAATCATAAGACAATAATGAAATATTCACATAATGAAATGAATGCAAAAGTAATGCAATAGGCTACTGTATGCGAGTTATCTACTCAAATGATTAGGCAAAGCTTATGCATGCTTAATGACTAGGTTTAGTAAAAATAAATTGTCATTTATTAGTTAAATTTGAGTGAAAATTTACCGTGTGTCACATCCTCCCCGCCTTAGAAGGGAAAACCGTCCTCGGTTTTCAGTTAGAATTACTTGCTGAAGTTGAGAAAAGATGTGGGTAGTTACGCTTGGATTGGTCTTCATGTCCCTACGTGTATCCTGGACCTCTTGGTGAGTTCCAACAGATCTTAATGATAGGAATACGGCTTTGTTTAAGCCGTTTGATTTCTTGATCCATAATTTCAATGGGTTCCTCGACGAAATTTCAATCTTTCGTCGATTTTGGATTTCTTCAAATGGGATGGCGAGAGTTTCGTTGGAAAGACAATTCTTCGAGTTGCATATGTGCAACACGTTATGCCTGGAGTTGAGTTCTCGTGCTAATTCGAGTCGGTAGACTACCAGCCCAATTCTTGCGAGAATTTTGAAAGGTCCAATGTAACGAGGATTTAACTTTTTACGTCATCCAAAATGGATTACGCCTTTCCATGGCATTACAAATCCATAGTATGAAAGGGTGGTTCTCCGAGTTGTTCGCACCGGAATAGTTGTGCATAACATATAGTTCATTGGTAATCCAAGTTGGTAAGCTACCAGCTCGATCTTGGAGAGGATTTGGTTAATCCTATGAAATAAGGTTGTGCCCTTGTGTTCTGTTAAAATGAGTTATGCTTTTCGGAGGTAAAGCCTCAACCTAACTTTCTCGTCGACTTGAACTTCAAGCGACATTTAGTCCTATATATATTGACCTTGACGATCAGAGTTGTTTGCATTCTGCCTCTGGTCTGTACACTATTATCAATGGTTCTCGATAATGCTTGGAGCCATTGGGCTGGTTCCTCCGGTCTCTGCTTCGAACACGATTGACTTGCGCTTTTGACCATATAGTGCCTTATGAGGTGTCCTGTTGTTGCAAGGGAATTCGGTTAAGGCAATTTGCCTGCTCCATACACTTCTCATACAAGTTACTCATGTTCGAAGTATAACTTCTATAGCTTGAATGGTCCTTCCATTTAGTCCATTAATCGGAAGACGATAGGTGGTACTCATTTCCCGATGGATTCTCAAGAATTTTGGAGTGCTCCTCAAGAGTTTGGTGTGAATGGTTATCGCTATTTGGAATGAGAAGAATTGAAATGCTATGACTCGTAGCGCTCTGCTTCAAGCAAACCGTGTAAGCTTGTCCAGGTTGCCGTCCATCTTTGTTTGGTAGGGATAGGTGGATTTGGTGAGATGATCAATTATTACCCAAGTAGAGTTATAATTAATAGTGGTCTTTGGTGACTTGGTTTTAGAATCCATTGTTATGCATTCCCATTTCTATTTGGGAATCTTGGTTTGTACAGGTAGGTTCGACGATTTCTGACTGTTTTGAATTTTCCTTTTCGAACATGCTAAGTATCGTTTGTCATAGGTCAAATACCAGCCTTCATGTTTGGTACTCAGAATAGCTTTCTGGATCAAGCTGCATTTTTCCGGCCACTAGATAAGTATTACTCCTGGCCTTGATGAGGTTCACACACGATAGGATTACAAATCCCTTCATGGTGTGGGTTTTAACATTGGTTCTTGGGGTTAAGATTCCCCTCGGTCCCTTACGGACTCCCTTTCACCTTTAGGTATGTTGTAAGAGTTTTATTTGGGTCGGTTCTTCCTTTGAGTGCTACTACTTGAGCTTCAAGACTTTAAATGGGAGGGGCGAACTAGATATTTTGTTTTCCCAATGATCTGGCTTTTAAAAGATTTAGTTTGCTAGATGTTGCTTATAGTATATGCGGCTATGACCGTTTTGCCCTTGGTGAGTACGGATGTCGTAATTGAATCTATGTTGCGACTCTGATTATTGGTGTCGTCATATGGTCAACTTCCTTTCTGATTCCGTGCCTACCGTAGGACCTTGTGGTCGGTGTACACTGTACTCTCTTAATGTAGTAAGGATAGTATTTCTAGTTGTTCCTAGTGCGATCCTATTAGGTTCTAACTCTAATCTGTGCACTGCGTAGTGCTCCTCATGGATATTTGGGTGTTGAGTATTCTTGTACCATTATTTTCCCTCCTTGGATCAGGATAGCTTCCAGCTCTGGTGTGAAGCGTCTCCCTTAAATGGTAGAGTCTCTGTCATACCCAGGTATGTCTAAAACAAGTGTATCACATGATTTTTCCCCGCGCAGTGTTTGTTGGGTTAACCTAGGGTGTATGATGATCTATTCCTTTCTTGGTTCAGTGTAGGTGATAGGATACTAAGTATGAATTGGCATATTCGAGGCGTCGCCATCTCTGCATCCAGTGTTCTACAGGAAGTTAATTCATTGTCGAAGATTTCAAACGTTTCACATTCGTTTCCTTAGTAGAAGATTTCTTCTCTTAGGTGGCACGGTTTATTCTACTCCCGTGTAATGTGAAATGTATGGCATTTTAAGGTGGGGTGTCGAAGTGAGATATGAACTTTACTATTTCGTGATAGCGAGTTAAGCACTTCCTTTAACCTGACCGGGTAAGAATTTCAAGAATTTAACCATGCCCGTGCACGTTACCCCTCCCGAATTATACATAGGTGATCAGGCTATGTATAATTGAGGACCGGTGACGTGTTGTTCAGTATAGTCTTAATCTTGGTGTATTTATTCTTTGGTCGTCGGAAATGTCGCAAAAGTTCATGCGAAGTTCGGTGTGATGGTTTATAAGATTTTGCTAGGCCGACCAATTCATCAACATGATCTATGGCTTGTTTGACCAAGATGTGTGAAGCAATGACAACCTGTTTAGGGATGGAATGTTGAATTTGTGATTCTTGGCGAGGTAACAGTTTGAGTTGGCCTTAACGGTATTGATAATAATACCTTCGCAATCTTTGAAATGCGGATTTTTCTAAGTCATCTCGTTGGGTGATACCAATTTGTCAGAGAGACTAGTCGCATATCCAAGATGACTTTCTCTTATCTTCAGAGAATTCTTTCATCGTGATAAGATAGTTGAAATCCTTAATGATATGGTGAAAGTGATCATGGAGAAGACATATATTAAGATAGCACGATAATGACAACTGATATATTACCAGGAAAGGTTTAGTACATTAAGGTTACATAGAGGAGTACTTAAAGTAGATTCCTAAGGCTACGACTTGGAAGTTTAAACTAAGCTTTATTACAAACAACATCTCTAGATAACGTAGCTTCTTCCTTGGTGTCCGTTGGAGGCCTGAATAATTCTTCACACTTTCTTCAGGAAATTGTTTCGACAGTTGTTGCCTTCATGCTGATTCTTCCTATCCGGGCACTTGTTTTTATTGTGACCTTTCATTCCACACCCATGGCATACCACTGCCTCCCGATAGGGTTGCTTACAATCCCCCATCTTATGTCCAATTCCTTTACAAATTCCACAAGGTGTAGGGCACTTTCCGTAGTGGTAATATGGGCATATATTGCACTTGGGTTTTGTTCCAGCATACATTACTCCCCGTTTGGTTTCAGCAGTCCTAACTTCAGTCGTCCATTGGCGCTTGCTTGATTGTTGCATTTGGTCTTCCTCGCCATCATATACCCAGCTCCTCTTGTTACCACAGTACTCCATTGCTTTGCTTTGGGGAAGTGACTCTGTCAATCCAGAAGTCGCACCAGTAGCTTCTTGAGTGGCGGTAGGTGCGAATGCAACCACGTTCTCCGAATTTCGTGAAAACCCACAAAAGTATGCTCCGAGTTTCCTTTTCTCGGTATTATCATGTCGACATAGTTGGGCCAGTTCGCGAAAACGGTTGGTGTATCCTTCGAGGTCATTTCCCATCATGGTTAGTCCACAGAGTTCTTGTTCCATCATTCGCAGTTCATTCCTTGAGCAGATTCGCAATCATCATTTTCTTGGTGTCCCATGAGTGAGTAAGCAGCGTCTATTCCTACTAATTGAACATAGGTATTCCACCACGTGAGGGCTTGGTGCCGAAAGGTGCAAGTAGCATACTTGACTTTACAATTGTCCGCGCAACTCGCGCGGAAAATTGTCTCTAATCTTTCTAGCCATTTTGCCAAACCTATGGCTCCTTCAGTTCCCTCAAATGCTGGTGGTTTACCGTTCCTGAATTCTTGGTAAGAGAAAATTTGTGTTGTAGGCGTCTTACCAACAACTTCTTCCTTATTCCATCGGGCGATGTTGTTGATGTTGTGATTGACTTGATAGTTAGCAATCCTTGCACCGATTTGTTCAAGAATGATTTCTCAATGGTGGTTGCATCCATGTTCAGCTTTATTGGAAACATTTTCCTTCAACCAAAAGAAATGACAACAATGAGTTTTCTATGAGTAGGAGGACCATGGTGGAGATTCATAAGGTTACAACATGTACTACTTCTCCATCAAGTATTTCCTAGGTTGTATTGACTGGATGTCACGTAGACTTAATTTATTATGATGATGTTAAGAAAACGGAGATTGGTTGGAGTGAGTTTAACATAAGGTTATAATTCACAAGACGTTGTTTATTATGCATAGTCGCTCATCACCATAAGCTTGATTACATCTCAAGGAGATTCCTGGCTCATAAGGCCGATACATAACATGCGTTCATTGACTCGCTCTAGTTTGTTATACAACAAAACTACTACTAGCGTTTTTATTGAAACTACTCATTACAACGTCTATTGCAATGCAGAGTGAAATTTAGGCATTTCCCGATGCTGCCCCGGGTTGACTTTGTTGAGTTTCCTTCCATTCCTCCAACTCTCTGAGCTGGGCCTCCATCCTAGCAAATTTGTTGTTGGCCTCATTTGCCCTACTTTCCATAGTACGTCTTTGAAATTCTACGACACCCTCCGTACCCTGCCTCCGTTAATGCTATTGTAGTAACGGTCTCCAACCGCGTTAGCCGACTCTCAATCTCGTGAGACGTTCGGTGTCTCCCGAGTTTGCGAGCACACCTTTCAATGTGGTCTTCAAGGCGGGCAATTACTTCGTTCAACTTCTCACGAGTTCCTTCTATTACTGTTCCAACATCGTTGTAGCATTCCTTGAGTTTTTCGCCAAGCGCTTGTAGCTCTTCCACCACTTCTTCAATCCCTTCAATCCTTTCTTAGGTAATATTCCCGGATGGTCCGACATCTCTTCTATTTGTTCCTCATGACGTGTTATGCGTGCCATAAGTGTGTCGAGAGTTGGTGGTCTAGCGGTGGCTGCCCGGTTTCCCCAACTTCGAACACACTAGAGGTGGTGTACCGAAGACGATGGTGATGATGCAGAGAGACGATTTTCTTGCTAGCGGTATCTCCCAATTGAGGAGTGGATCTCTTTGATGCCTTGGTGAGAGTGTAGGAGTAGTGGAATTGGTAGGTATAGCATTGATAGTAGTGATGATTTGGAAGTGAGCAGTTGGAGTGTGGGTAGTACCCTCCTGGTGAACTTGATACACTACCCTGCGGGTTTCCGTGTCGAGTGAGTTGAGAAGGGCTGGGATGCGTTCAGCAGGTGACAAACCTTGTGTTGTGTCATCGCATCCACTCAGAGTGAGGGGAAGGCATGGTCTGTGACAAGACGGTGCATATGTGTAAGCATGTAGAAAAATACTCATGATGAATATGAAATAGTGCACTAGTAAATAGGAAATAAAACATGCAATCCTATTTAAGTGAATTCTTACGTAAACTGGCAAGTAAGGCAAGAGGCAACTGACGGTCGTAGTATGATGTTTTTGTAAAAAGTGGTTATAGTTTAGGATTTATATGTACCTAGTTCTCTATAACCTTGGCTCTGATGCCAATCTGTAACACCCCCAAATTTCTTTAGCGGAAGCATGCGTGTTATGGGGAATGTTACTAAATCGGAGATCACAACACAAGTAATAAAGAACGGAATACATACTCCGTTTGATTTCATAAAATAGTTTTAAAACATTGTCTTACAACATAGTTTAGATAAACGGGCACATCCCATAAGTTCAGTGGTCCCAATTTAAAACATCAGTTTGTGTAAAAACACTTCTTAGATACTACTACGACCATTAACCCGCCTCTTGCCTTGTCTCCATGAGCATAACTTAAGCACCTGAGAAAATATGCTAAAAAGGTCAGCTAAAAGCTGGTGAGTTCATAGGTTTAAGTTAAAACAGTAAGTTTGGACCAAAGCAGAGTCATATAATCATTACAACGAATATAATGTTATATGGATGAATGTCTATTACGTTAGCTCTAAGTTCATGCAACCGATACTACGACAGTTCTTGTATGCTAACAGATATCATACAATATAGGGGCCCATAGCGAGTGTTTTGTCCCTCAACACTCGATTCTGACATGGTATACGTTTCGCCTTGGCCTAAGCATGGCCAACCGAACGGAGGAGTCACCCTCAATAGATCTATTTATAACATTCGCGCTTCCCAATGGGGAATTGACGGTTCATGAAAAGGGCATTCTCTAGGGACATCAGGGCTTAGGCTAAACCACGTAATAGTAATCATGCAATAGTTTAGGTCCGTAAAAAGGTTTTGCATAATTTCTCACCCCAAAAGTATAAAACAGTTTATCAAGTAAAAGTGGGGCTATGAAGACTCACCTTAGCAATTGTGCAATCCGAAAGTGGGATTTAGTGAATGTTGTGATGCGACCACACGCGACC
The DNA here is from genome assembly GCA_910596185.1 of Chrysanthemum makinoi. Classification (NCBI taxonomy): domain Eukaryota; kingdom Viridiplantae; phylum Streptophyta; class Magnoliopsida; order Asterales; family Asteraceae; genus Chrysanthemum; species Chrysanthemum makinoi. The sequence continues at coordinate 7,595,340 of OU343221.1, read as the reverse complement.
TAGATAAGGAGGGCAATGTTTTAGTTCATTGTTTTAAGTATCACATTAAAATAGTTCAATGGATTTTATAATTGTAATAAAACTAAACTCTTGTTTGTGAAAATGATTAAATGGTTTTACTAGTAAGTATACGAAAGTATATATACTTTTCATGTTGACACTATAATAATATTAAAATTCAAAATTTTGTTTGAAAATATTTATGTTACTCTTTTAGTAAGTATATAATGTGTATATACTTATTTAAGTTGACACATGATAGTAGTGCCAAAATCAATGTTAGTTTACTTGTTTTCTAATTGTATTTAGAAAATATGTAAGTTAAATTTGAAGACTATCAAACTTATTAAATGATAAAATGATATAGCGGTATTTATTTATTTATCAAAATTTGTTCTTTATGTATATCGTTCGAAACGGGAAATGTACTAGACATGCATTTGTTTTCTCATTGACGTTAAATTTTGACGTAGACCCTATTAAGTGAACATATTTTAAGGACTTGTTTACTTGTCGACACATATATATGTACTTATATATATCCGTTTACGTCGAGACACTTCTAACAGAAGTATTAGCTTGTGTTAGTATACACTTGTGTAGAACATATATTGTGCAAAAAAAATCTTTCTATCATTTAATTGGTATACAACGTGTTAATGTATATCTTTTTGTCGAAAAATTGCTTACGACATGTAGATAATCTTTAGTTGTCGAAGGTTGAACTTTAACACTTTGTTAAGACATCTAGCATAATATAACTTTTGAAGATATGAGATTATCCGAGAATGATTTATTCTTCCTATAACTTTTATGATTTATTGACTTAGAAGTATGAGATGAAATCTCAATTGTTGGGGGCTGTGGCCCGAAGTGGTATACTTATAGGAAATGGGCTTCGGCCCAATGATGGTTTAGGAGTATTATTTCCTTGGAAGGACCCTCTGGGTTGCGGTTCAAAGTGTTACAGAAACATTTTCCTTACACTAGTTGTTAGTGTTATAAGGTTTCATTTCAAGGTTTTAGTACCAGACTACTAGTTTTGACGAAAATGGAAAACAGCCAAGTGCTACTGCGGTTGCTCAAGCAGACCCTCAACAAGTTCTAAATGGGCATATTATCGCTAAGAAATAAAGTGCTAGAGCAGTTGTTTTGACACGGAGATTCAACACAAACGGCTTGTCTCGAGATACAACTTGACCCAAGCATGTTCTAATTTGTGAATTCGGGGTTCTTCGACTGGAGTATGACTCCCACACCATGGTACTACCAAAGTGAGGTTGTCGACTCACTTACGCGGTCTCAAAACATTTCGATTTCGATGACAAATATGTAATTATTGAAAATAGATTAACAAAAGGAAGTGACCATGAATGAGACTTGACTAACACATTCAATCTCGAGGCCACTTTAGCTTCGGCTAACGCGGCACTCATAGCCTGTCTATGCCAACCTTATCATACATCTAGCCATGGTATTGTAGGTTTGCTTAAGTTGTTAATCGACCCAATTCGACCAAAAGTTTGACAAGGTTTAAGGACAAATCCCCCATATCTATACCCAGATTTATGTTGACAACATCAGGTTTAAGCAACAATTATGTTTACCAAAGGTTCTTGTTTTGTTACCAATGCAACTGGGAGACAGCCAAAACAGTCATACAAGAGTACGGATAATATATTAGGTTTGTCGACCCGAAACCCCTTATGTTGAGACTATCAACACGAGTGACTCAAAGAAGGATAGTCATGTCCGACTATCCACTACCAAACCTCTCACTTAAGACTTCAAAACATCACCACTGTGGTGGTAACCACAGTGGGTTTTCAACCGAGTTGCAAGAGTTAATACACCAAATAGAATGTTAGCATTAACTGACCTCAAACTCTCACTCGACACACATCTATCCCAGGTTATCAATCAAAAATAACTTTTATCCATCCATGACTATTTCACACGACAAGAACAATACCTAGTTTCTTTGATATCATTTACAATTTTAAAACATAAACCAACATCAATCCAAGTTTAATAACACTAAACATAAGACCAAGAGATGAAAGGAAATATGTTCTTACTAGGTTCCGAAAAGTCGACCGAAACAAGGAGAAACAAGAAGTGATAAATTAAAATTAGCAAATCCCGAATCCAAGCAAGAACCTCCTCACTAATCCCCTTACAATATTTAGTGATTGTTTTTGATGGGTTTTGTGAGTCCTTGTGGATTCGGTGATACATTTAAATGGAAGAGAGATTGGAAGAGTTTATCTTTGCTTTCCTATCATTGATCAAAGTGATGGATAAAATCTGACTTTCACTATCATCCCCAACAATCTTTGTTGGCTTGTGACTTTGACTTGTGGAATTAGCGGCGCTCACCATGGCAGGAACATGTTTGGGAAGCAAAAATATACACCAATCTAGCTTGTGTAGGGAGGTGATGATGAAAGAGGTGTTCCCACTATCCTCTTTTAGCCATTTCTTTTGGGTTTGTGTTGACCTATGTGAAGGTGAGAATAGCAGGAATAGAAGTAGGATGAGCCTTTTAGGTGTAAGAGGTTTTTGTTATTATCTTTAGAGAGAGAGACGTGAGAAATGAGGTAGACAGAAAATGATGAAAATGTTATAGGGAGGCGGTAGGAAGAAAAATAGATGGATTAGGATAATATTTTTACTTTCTTTCATTTGTATTATTTAAATATAAAAATGTAAGTTTTATTTATTGAGTGTTGTAGGTAAATAATCAATGTGTATTGTGTATTTTATATTCCGCGACATAAGACCGTGATTGAGGTATTAAGGTATGATGATTTTTATAATGTAATATCTTATGGATATGTTTCTGAATTATTATTATCTTGGTAATATTTTCCATTTTGAGGATTTACCATTTGTTTTATTTGCCCTTATCATAGTGTTGGTACGCTGTGGTGGTGTGGTCACAGTGGAAACGAGATAACCTCTCGCCTTACAATTTAAATCATAAGACAATAATGAAATATTCACATAATGAAATGAATGCAAAAGTAATGCAATAGGCTACTGTATGCGAGTTATCTACTCAAATGATTAGGCAAAGCTTATGCATGCTTAATGACTAGGTTTAGTAAAAATAAATTGTCATTTATTAGTTAAATTTGAGTGAAAATTTACCGTGTGTCACATCCTCCCCGCCTTAGAAGGGAAAACCGTCCTCGGTTTTCAGTTAGAATTACTTGCTGAAGTTGAGAAAAGATGTGGGTAGTTACGCTTGGATTGGTCTTCATGTCCCTACGTGTATCCTGGACCTCTTGGTGAGTTCCAACAGATCTTAATGATAGGAATACGGCTTTGTTTAAGCCGTTTGATTTCTTGATCCATAATTTCAATGGGTTCCTCGACGAAATTTCAATCTTTCGTCGATTTTGGATTTCTTCAAATGGGATGGCGAGAGTTTCGTTGGAAAGACAATTCTTCGAGTTGCATATGTGCAACACGTTATGCCTGGAGTTGAGTTCTCGTGCTAATTCGAGTCGGTAGACTACCGGCCCAATTCTTGCGAGAATTTTGAAAGGTCCAATGTAACGAGGATTTAACTTTTTACGTCATCCAAAATGGATTACGCCTTTCCATGGCATTACAAATCCATAGTATGAAAGGGTGGTTCTCCGAGTTGTTCGCACCGGAATAGTTGTGCATAACATATAGTTCTGATGGTAATCCAAGTTGGTAAGCTACCATTTCGATCTTGGAGAGGATTTGGTTAATCCTATGAAATAAGGTTGTGCCCTTGTGTTCTGTTAAAATGAGTTATGCTTTTCGGAGGTAAAGCCTCAACCTAACTTTCTCGTCGACTTGAACTTCAAGCGACATTTAGTCCTATGTTTATTGACCTTGACGATCGAGTTGTTTGCATTACGCCTGGTCGTACACTATTATCAATGGTTCTCGATAATGACTTGGAGCCATTGGGCTGGTTCCTTGCCGGTCTCTGTTCTGAACACGATTGACTTGCGCTTTTGACCATACAGTGCCTTATGAGGTGGCCTGTTGTTGCAAGGGAATTCGGTTAAGGCAATTTGCCTGCTCCATACACTTCTCATACAAGTTACTCATGTTCGAAGTATAACTTCTATAGCTTGAATGGTCCTTCCATTTAGTCCATTAATCGGAAGACGATAGGTGGTACTCATTTCCCGATGGATTCTCAAGAATTTTGGAGTGCTCCTCAAGAGTTTGGTGTGAATGGTTATCGCTATTTGGAATGAGAAGAATTGAAATGCTATGACTCGAGGCTCTGCTTCAAGCAAACCGTGTAAGCTTGTCCAGGTTGCCGTCCATCTTTGTTTGGTAGGGATAGGTGGATTTGGTGAGATGATCAATTATTACCCAAGTAGAGTTATAATTAATAGTGGTCTTTGGTGACTTGGTTTTAGAATCCATTGTTATGCATTCCCATTTCTATTTGGGAATCTTGGTTTGTACAGGTAGGTTCGACGATTTCTGACTGTTTTGAATTTTCCTTTTCGAACATGCTAAGTATCGTTTGTCATAGGTCAAATACCAGCCTTCATGTTTGGTACTCAGAATAGCTTTCTGGATCAAGCTGCATTTTTCCGGCCACTAGATAAGTATTACTCCTGGCCTTGATGAGGTTCACACACGATAGGATTACAAATCCCTTCATGGTGTGGGTTTTAACATTGGTTCTTGGGGTTAAGATTCCCCTCGGTCCCTTACGGACTCCCTTTCACCTTTAGGTAGGAAGAAAAATAGGGGAGGGGCGGTAGGAAGAAAAATAGATGGATTAGGATAATATTTTTACTTTCTTTCATTTGTATTATTTAAATATAAAAATGTAAGTTTTATTTATTGAGTGTTGTAGGTAAATAATCAATGTGTATTGTGTATTTTATATTCCGCGACATAAGACCGTGATTGAGGTATTAAGGTATGATGATTTTTATAATGTAATATCTTATGGATATGTTTCTGAATTATTATTATCTTGGTAATATTTTCCATTTTGAGGATTTACCATTTGTTTTATTTGCCCTTATCATAGTGTTGGTACGCGTGTGGTGTGGGTCACATGGAAAACGAGATAACCTCTCGCCTTACAATTTAAATCATAAGACAATAATGAAATATTCACATAATGAAATGAATGCAAAAGTAATGCAATAGGCTACTGTATGCGAGTTATCTACTCAAATGATTAGGCAAAGCTTATGCATGCTTATTGACTAGGTTTAGTAAAAATAAATTGTCATTTATTAGTTAAATTTGAGTGAAAATTTACCGTGTGTCACAGCTTAGGGGACCAGGAACAACTGGACTTATGAGGGGACACCTGACTTCTCCAGTGGTGGCATCTTTGATGATAAGTTAGGGCGAATTGACCAAAAGTTGTCCTCTCGACTTTGACCCCACCTGAAATAATTGGAAATAATTAGACGTAGACATTACTAGCTAGGATGAATAACTAGGTTAGCACCACTCTCCTTTATTGATCACAACCTTTGCCTTTACTTGCTTTATTAGTTTATTAATTAAATCATTTTAAAATCTGTGACACCTAGACTTAGTATTAATCCAACACACCTAGCTCTTGGGACTACCTCGGTTTTACCGAATACTACACTAAACACGACCAGGTACACTGCCCGTTAGTGCATTAGGGTAGACCATAGGTATAACGAGACTTTATAAATATTAAAACCTGATCAGTAAAAGCTGCACCACATGAATCATCCAAAACCATATGTAAAGGCAAGGTATGGTAGTGACCCCACATCAAAGAGTAACAACACTATTTCAAATCACATAAACATATACCAAACATTTAATTTTTGTCACATCAACTTCAAACCCATTCTACACCTTTAAACCAAACTACACCTTAAATGATATTACTCAAAACTTCATTTAAACTGATATCACCTTCCAATGAATACCAAGCCCAAATTGTTTCTGTTAGGAATTAGAAATTCCAGGTATTAAAGAGTCGGTCACCTCAAGTATATGTAATCGTTAGAAAGCTCGTAGTCGTAGTTCATTTAAGTTAAGTAGTATTTAGTTAAGTAACACCGTGGAGGACGGACGGGTCTTTACCCACTGTATGCCTGATCCACAGCCCGTTGTGTGGTGATTTATTGTAAGACTATAAATACTCTCTACCTTCCAAGGTAGAGAGTTGGAGCTCATAATAAGATTTTTCTTTCTCTCACTAAAGTTCCCTAAACCTCTAACTTTCTCTCTCTAAAACTCATCTTCTATACGCCTATGTTTGATTGTGTTATGATGTGTATGTGAAAACCAATATCTTACAATTGGTATCAGAGCCATGGTTAGATCATATCGTGCAGATCTTTGGATTTCTAGTGGTTTTTAGGTGGTTTTTGAGTTTGAAAAAGTTTAGTGGTTTGTGCATCATTTGGTTGATTTCTTGTGTTAAAGCTTGGATTTTGTTAGTACTTTTATGTTTAGAATCATCACAAGTGTTTAGGTTTTCATTTGGTAAGCTTGAATCATCTTGGTTGGGTTGTTTTTGGATTCAAAAGTGATGTTTATGTGGTTTTTCTTGCTAGCGACTTGATATACGGATCTCTTTCTTCGTAGCGACTTGCTTCACATATTTGTGGCGAGTTACAGTTTTGGAGCTAGCGACTTAGACCTAGCGATTAACAATACAAGTAGTGGACTCTCCACTACTGGTAGCTTACTTGGTGGTAGCGACTTGGTCTGAGCGAGTTGCTCTTAGCGACTTGAATCTTTAGCGACTTGAGTAGCTGAATTGCTGCCAAAATTTTGCTAGCGACTTGAGGCTTAGCGAGTTACTACTTAGCGACTTGCATTTGTCTAGCGACTTGGGACTTTAGCGACTTGGTGGTATAGCGAATTAGGTGCTAGCGACTTGGTGCATTATCTTCTAGCGACTTGGGTGATTTTTTTTACGGTTTTCTCTTGATTTAGTAAAATCCCGTGAAAGAATCTATTTCCCGGTTTAATCATAGAGTTATAAAATCCCGTATAATCTGTTAACATGTCTACCAACGTTCATACTATCATCTCCACCAAGCGTCGAGGATGTTCAAGCAATGGTTCGGATACTCGTCCACCCATGCTTGATAGAATGACTACGATTCTTGGGCTCAACGAATCGATTGTACTTGCCTTGGAAAGGAAAATGGTGTCAACATTCTCAAATCCATTGATGAAGGACCGTATCGATTTGAGACGACTAGAGATGTACTTGATACTGCTGAAGATGGAACTCGATTTACGGAATGGACGGACCAAAGATGTATGATGAGCTTGATGATAAGGAGAAAAAGAGATTCGATGCTGATATCGGGGCTTCTAACATTGTTCTTCAAGGTCTTCCTAAAGACATCTACAAGGTGATCAATCACAACACCGAAGCAAAGGCGTTATGGGATAATGTCAAGATGCTTCTCTCGGGTTCGAATTAACTATGGAAGACAGAGAATCACAACTCTATGACGAATTTGAACACTTCAAGATGAAACCCGATGAGAGTGTCTATGAGTACTATGTGAGATTTCATAAGTTGGTGAATGACATGAGGAACATCAGAATGACTATGCCTAACATTCACCTGAACTCAAAATTTGTGAACAACATGAATCCCGAATGGCACAAGTTTGTCACCTCTGTGAAGCTCACTAAAGGATTGAAGAATACAAACTATGAGCAACTCTATGCCTTCCTCCTTGAGAATGAGAGACATGCTATGTTTGAAAAAATAGTTCTTAATCAGTTCAAAACCAACGAGGAGAGACAAGCTCGTCTAATGACTCAACTGCCTTCTACTCAAACATCAGAATCACAACCAAAGCCTCACAAGTCATACCCATGGGAAATGGTAATCACAAACTAATTCTTGATCCTATGTTCAAACAAGCTGATGCCGATGCACACGTGGGTAACTTCATTAATCAACTAGCTCTTCAGATTAGTCAAAACATGAATTCTCTCCCACAAACCAATAACAACCTCGAACAGATCTAACCCACACAATCAAGCTACTTGTTAAAGATGGGAGGATCGTGGTGCAACCAGTTCAGGAAAGACAGTATGATCAGGGAAGAGGTGGAGCCGGTAGAGGTTATGTTGGTAATCAGAATCGAGGAAGGAATGGTAATCAAGGTCAAGCTAAGCCGATCAAATGTTATAACTGTGGTGGTGAGGGACACATTGCAAGGAACTGCACATCTCCAAAGCGCCCACAAAATGCGATTACTTCGAGAGATAAGATGCCTGCTTGTGCAAGCTCGGGATAATGGTGCTGCTTTGGATGAAGAGGAATTGTTGTTTCTAGCTGAGGGCAATGCCAAGACCTATGATGCAGATGTGGATGAGCGGCCTATTCAGGAGATAGGTCACAATCATCATAATGCCTTTCAAGTCGCCGATTGTGATGCATACGACTCTGATGTGGATGATGGACCTACTGCACACACAATCTTTATGGCTAGCATTTCTCTAATGGTTTCTCCCAAGGTCTCCTCTTCACCACAAGATGGCCCATCCAAAGACAAACTCATCTCAGAGGTACTAAAACTATACGATGATGCTGATGTGCAAAAGATGCATGACAAAGTACTATCAACTGAAACTATTGAATCAAATATTGAAAATATGGGTAATATCAATGTTGTCCCATATGATCAATATGTGAAACAAAGTGAAAGTGAAGTTGTACCAAGTGATGCATCTCCTGAAGTCAACAATGACTATATTTTTGATGAATACACCGCATGTGCCCTGATGAGTTCGTAATTTCGAACTAAATGCCTATAAAGAACATGTTGCTATTTATGAACAACGTGCTAAATTTGAGTTGACCACTGCGTGAGCAGAAATGGATGACCAAATGCGCATACAATTCATTAGAAAAAGTAATTTTAGAGAAGAAGTATTAAAACAAGAGTTAAATTCCTTGCAAGAAAAGCTTTCTAAAACCGCTAAGCAAAAACAAGAACTTCAAGAAAATGTGAAAATGCTTAAGCAAGAATTTAATGCAAAGGAATCAAAACTCTTGAAAGATTTTTCTAATCTAAAAACTTTGAAAAACAAACTTGAAAACAAGTTGTACATACAAGGGAACACCATTCGATTTCACATGATCACTAAGCATAGGGTCCTTAGCGATAAGCATAGCATTCCCCTTGTTAAGGAACCAAATCCAGAGGTCATTAAAAGGGCTAGAAATGCTCATAAGGTTCTTTATGATGGCAATGAAATCCTTAAACCTAGACGAAACCTAGTTGCGTTGAGTGCACTGAGGAAGATAAGAAATCGATAAAGTCACTAGGAAAAGATGAACAAGAAATTAGATGATCCTAAATGTAGAAAGAAGAAAATAAAGATCACACCCCATGATTACAAGAAGGAAAACTGGATTTCCTTGAACATGTTTAAGCCTCGGACATTGTTGACTCCCGAACAAGTTTTCGGAAAATGGATTTAGATAAGCGTAAAGTGAAAATATTGTTGAAACAAACCCTCCTCTTTGGAAAATGCCTAGAGTCACTGTGTATCCTCCTAATACACCAATGCATCTTGTTCCTAGAACAATTGCCACTAAAAGCAAGACCTTAATTAGCCAATATGTTATATTTCAACTATTTGTTGATTTTGAGAAAACTTGCAAGAAAAGGATCACACCCAATGGTATAACGGAAGGAGAAAGGGGTTTTGAGCAAATGAAAGAATGTTATTTAACCGAGGTCATGCCTTTCTTTAAACTTCTAAAAGATCACTTTGAGAGTCTTAAAAGGGATGGAAACCGATATTAAAGGGAATGGAAAAGGAATTTGATGCAATGATAGTTGAAGTTAGTGACTATGAGCGAGCACTAAAATATAATGAGATTGAGAGGAAGAACTTGCATACACTAAATGAGAATCTTATTTTGAATGTATTACTCAAGATGTGTTTTCATCGCTACAAATTGTTCCATTAATGCTTCCAAATTTCATGAATTATCTGTTGCTCTGAAAGTCTCCCATGATCGTGTCATTAAGCTTGAAAAACTAACTAACTAAACGAGAAAATTGAACTCGATGATCACGACAATTTGGTTAAACATTTTTCTAAACTAGAAGTTGAGCATTTTAATTTACAACTAAAATATCAACATCTTAAAGAAAATGTCAAAACTTCAAATATCAAGACATCCTCCGATGCTCCAGAGTTTGATGCAGTTTTTCAAATTAACAAACGTGATGAACAGATTCAAGCTCATTGTAACACGATCGAAAAGTTGAAAGCCCAAATCTCTCAATTAAAGGGTCAAAAGAACAATATGACAGCTCCCAAATGCCTCCTCCTTTAGATTCTCAGAATTCTCAAACTTTTCATCTTCAAAACTTAGTTAATGCTTTACAAAAGGAAAACGAAAGTTTTCTAGAAGAAAATGAAAAGGTTAAACGACACTTTAAAGAGTTATATGATTCAATGAAAGTCACTCGTGATAAAAACAACGAAAAATAGCGTCTTTACAAAAGGAAATTGAGAATCAAGAGTCGTCAAAAAGGGAAAATGCCACTTGACCAATGAGAATGTTGTCATCAAAGTCATCCTCTTGTAATAAATATGCTTTGTCTGTTAAATACATTCCTCCTCATCTTAGGAATAATGAACTTGTTTCATAACATACTGTCTCATCCCTTAAGGATAGTCTAGAATGTCTCCGTGAGATTGTGGAAGAGGATTTCATTAATAAACCTCTTGATAAAGAAATTAGGTTTGCTTGCATTATGCCAAACGATCTCAAGAAATCGCTAGAATGTTTAATTGCAACATGTCCTAAATCCTTAGGTGAAAGGTTAAAGCTTTGATGCCTTGTTCTATGCCTAGTGCCATGCCCAAGCATGTGAACCTACAAGTAAACCATGCTATGAAAGAGAACTAGTGTGCCTTCTAGGAGTACAAATCCCCCAGTTTTAAGAAAGTGAACCTAATGTGCCTCAAGTAGTTCGATCCTGCACGTCTAGGTGAATGCAAAGAGTAGATCAACCAACTAATGTTCCCATTCCCTCTACAGAGTAATCAATGACATTAAAGGAGCATGTCAAAGTCTCAAGACAATACAAGGAATGATAGGACCTCGCAAGCTAAGAATGTGCATTGGAAAAGAGTAGAAGACCACCCTAGGAACTTTAAGCTTGAGTTGAATAAAACGAATCGTGTTGATTCTAGTATTAGCCTATAGCGCTTCAATTAATTCAATTCGCTACTATTTGCAAACCTTGTAATGATGATTTGCTTGAATTTCTATTCTAATCATGAATGTGGTGTGAATGTTTTGTCTAATGATGATCAAATGCCCGATAAAATGTTAATGTTAAAAATCAAGCTAAGAAGGCTAAAAGGCAAAAGCGAAAGAAAGTTAGAAAACATTGGAAACCCACAGGAAGAACATTTAGTAAGATAGGTTATCAATGGATACCTATTGGCCATAAGATTAATGAGCTTTGCCCTAAAGTTTCTAAATCAATGCCCACTAGAAAATGGATGCCTCTTGGTAGAACTATTCCCTTAAGAAGTGAACATACTTTGAATAGGTCAAATACAGACACTAGATCATGCATCTATTTCTAATGATTCCATTGTTTCTACTTTCGATGTGGGTGTTCCAATCACTGTTACTAACCAAATGGAACCCATTCTTGCATGGGGATCCCAATTATCATGTTATCCATTCTTGTGCGTGTTCAACTGCAGTCGTTCAAATCGCTCGTGGTACTGGACTCTCAGCCGTTCCAAGCATATGACCGAGACCGTCGCATGCTCATGAACTTCGTGAGCAAATTCATCGGAATTGTAGATTCGGGAACGATCATTTGGTGAATTATGGGTTATGGAGATTATGTTGTTGGTGATAGTGTTATCTCAGGGTATATTATGTGGAAGGTCTTGGTCATAACTTATTCTCTCGTTGGTCAATTCGTGATTCGATCTAGAAGTAGCCTTTAGAAAACATACTTGTTTTGTTAGAGAACTTGATGGTAAGGAACTTTTAAGAGGAACTCGTGGTTCAAATCTATACACCATCTCTATCGAAGATATGATGAAGTCTTCTCCAATTTGCTTGTTGTCAAAGGCTTCAAAACAAAGTCATGGTTATGGCATCGTCGTCTCAATCACTTGAACTTCGGCACCATCAATGATCTCTCCCGAAAGGACTTAGTTGTAGGTTTACCTAGACTAAAGTATGAAAAGGATCATCTTTGTTGACATGCCAATTGGGAAAAGCAAGAAGTATGCCCATAAACCCAAACCTACAAACTCGCCAGAAGTTCTTCATACAATTCATATGGATTTATGGACCCATGAGAGTCTGAGAATATCTTTGGGAAGAAATATGTGTTAGTTGTGGTTGATGATTACTCTCGATTCACTGGGTTAAGTTCTTAAGGACAAAGGATGAAACTCCAGATATCATCATCAAACTTATCAAACAACTGCAGGTTCGACTTAACAAAGCCGTAATCATCCGGACGACAATGGAACTGAAGTTTGTTAACAAACAGACTTAGTGAGTTTTATGAAAGTGTTGGAATCACCATCAAAGAAGTGTTCCACGAACTCCTCAACAGAACGGTGTAGTTGAAAGACTAAATCGAACTCTTGTGGAAGCCGCTAGAACAATGCTGATTTACTCAAAGGTTCCAATGTTTCTCGGGGCTGAAGCCATTGCCACTGCATGCTACACTCAAAATCGATCCCTAATTCACCCTGCTCATGGAAAAACTCCATATGAACTTGTCCACAATAGAAAACCTAATCTCTCATTCCTTCGTGTGTTTGGTGCATTGTGTTATCCAACTAATGAGGGTCAAGACTTAGGCAAACTTAAAGCTAAAGCGGACATTGGAGTTCTTGTAGGATATGCACCAAACAAAAAGGATACCGAATCTACAACAAAAGAACCCGAAATATCATGGAAACAATTCACGTTACGTTCGATGAGCTATCCGGTCAAATGGCTCTGACAATCCACGTTCTGGACCCTCCAACTTCATCAAGTAGTCCTATCATTGGTTCTACTCTTGTTTCAAATCCCTCTCAAGAAACTCCTTATGTACCTCCATCAAGATGATTTAAAGAAATTGTTTGATCCAATGTTTGATGAACACTATGAGCCAAATGCTAATAAAATGTCAATTCCATCATGAGGAACAGGTGCTCCTATCCCTGCCAATGAAGTCAATCCTTCTGCTTCAATATCATTAAGTCAAGAAGCGCCTGCTGATCACTCTGTCTCATCAACAAATCATCAATCATCGAATGTACATCATGGAATTGTTTCGCACCCAATGATGAAGTTAATCCCTTTGCTACTCCTGAAGATGCTCCATTTGAAAACATATTTGCTCTCGAATCATCATCGAACCATCTTCATCGGGAGACATCGACTCTACCTCGCCGTTCCTCAACAACAACCACATGAACACCTTAGAAATGGACACATGATCATCTATTGGACAACATCATTGGAAACCCTTCTCGCCCCGGTATCTACACGGAAACAACTTGCAACCGATGCCTTATGGTGCTTCTTCAACTCCGTACTCTCTAAGGTCGAACCAAAAGATGTTAAAACCGCCATGAATGAAGACAGCGGTTCAATGCCATGCAAGAAGAAATTCATGAGTTTGATCGACTAGATGAATGGGAATTAGTACACCTCTCCAGATTTGTGCTATGATCATTGCTCTAAAGTGGATCTTCAAAGTGAAACTTGATGAGCATGGTGATGTTTAAAGAACAAGGCTCGATTGGTTGCAAAGGATACCGTCAAGAGGAGGGTATTGACTTTGAAGAATCATTTGCTCCTATTTGCTCGTGATCGAGGCAATCGAATCTTTTGGCTAATGCCGCAAGTAAGAACATGGTAGTCTATCGGATGGATGTAAAGACGGCTTTTCTTAACGGAGATCTTAAAGAAGTCGTATCACGTCGTGGCCAACTCGAAGGCTTTGTGAATCAAGAGCATCCTACTCGCGTCTATCGCTTGAAGATCTTTACGGTTTAAAGCAAGCTCCAAGGGCATGGTATGATACGCTATCAAAGTTTTTTTCTATCTACCGGATTGACAAAGGAGCAGTTGATCCGACATTGTTCACCGAAAGTCGGGCAAACATTTAATTCATGTTCAAATATATGTTGATGATATTATTTTTGCCTCGACTGACCCCAATGAATGTGATCGTTTTCAAATGAAATGGGTTCCAAATTTCAAATGTCAATGATGGGACAAATGTCATTTTCTTGGGATTACAAATTTCACAAAGTCCCGGAGGCATTTTTATAAATCAATCTAAATATGCCAATGAGATTTTAAAGAAATTTGGATTTGATTCTAGTGACCCTGTTGACACTCCCATGATTGAGCGAACTAAACTGGATGAGGACCACTCAGGGATCATGGTAGACCAAACGAAATATCGTTGTATGATTGGATCCCACGATGTACCTCACCCTAGATAGAGCCAGACATCTTATTTTCTGCATGTGTGCTAGATATCAGGCTAAGCCTACCAAAAAGCACCTTGAAGCGGTTAAGCGGGTCTTTCGGTATCTCCAAGGAACCATCAATATGGGACTTTGGTACCCGGAGGACACCGGTATGTCACTAATGACCTATGCAAATGCCGATCATGCAGGATGTCAAGATACACGTGTCGAAATAGCATCCGGAGGTGCTCAGTTTTGGGTGATAAGCTTGTGAGGTGGTCTTCAAAGAAGCAAATGAGTACTTCTATTTCCTCTCACAGAGTTGAATACATAGCCATGTCATCTTGTTGTGCTCAAATCCTATGGATGAGATCCCAATTATCGAACTATGGCTTTGAATTCAACAAAATCCTCTCAGCTGTGATAATAAAAGTGCTATTGTTCTCTCATGCAACAACGTTCAACACTCAAGAGCCAAACACATCGACATTCGACATCATTTCATCAGGGAGCAAGTAGAAAACGGTGTGGTGGAAATTTATTTTGTGAGGATCAATACCGCTTAGCGACATCTTCACCAAAGCTCTTCCTAGAGAACGTTTTGAGTTTATCCTTCTACGACTTGGTCTAAAGAGTCCTTCAACCGAAACACTCAAACGTCTTCAAGAGGAAGACGAGGAGTAAAGGTCTTTCTTCATCCATATCTTGTAAATATTTATTCTAAAAGCAAAATAAAAAATTTCAAAACCTTCAAAAAGCAAATAGAAAAATATAAAACTTTCAAAAATCCATAAAAATTTGAAAATCTTGAAAATTTCAAAAAATATTGTCATTTTGTCATGTTTTTCTCAATTCGAAAATATCTATGGTCTTTGTGTTGTCATTCAAAGAATGACACGTGACTTTAGATATTGTTCGAATGTTCTTAAAAAATCAAAAAATCAAAAAATATTTTTGGGAGAAAGTGAAACTATGGTTTATTGTATTTCAGGTAGATAACCCGTTTTCAAAGAAAGAACAGAGCCATGCTTTATCAAGATTGTTTTTCAAATCTCATGCTCATTCTATACAATTATTTACTATCTAATGAAAACTAATTGCTTTGTAAAATAACTCGGACTCTATTTTTGAAAATCATTCGGACTTAACTTTTGTCAAAATATCTATCTCTCAATCAACAACTTATGTCATTGATTGAGGGGAGAATGATTTCAATTAAATCAAAAGGTTGTTCGACATACAATTGTTTTCAAAAGATAATCATGCATGTTTAATCAATGGAGTTTAAAGTTTCAAAATCCGATCCTTATCAGTTAAAATGTTTTCATAATCAAGTCACAATTCTCCTAAAAGCTTTCAAAATCAATTTAAATCTACAGAGATCACAAATCTCAAATGATTTGAAAATTGTGATCGGGGAGAATTTGTGATTTAAATTGGATTTAAACTGATAATTTGATAAATGGTTTTATAAGTGTTTAGCAAGCTTTCCTCCCACATGTGCCAAACGATTTCAAATTTTCCATGCACATGTTGAGGGGAGCATCTATTTTAAACCACAAAGAATTGAAACGTGATTGATTTGTATCTAAGTGCAGATTCCTTCTAGTATGTGCAAAACTCTTTCAAACCTCGAGGCACATATTGAGGGGGAGCAAAATTATGAAAACCTCATCCTTCCCCAATATGCTTTATCTACTTGATTTGATCAGGGAAGTGATGTTGATATTTTTAGAAAATGGTAATCAAAGAAGTTAATTCTTCCTCTTGCCTCCGTGTGCAAAATGATTTCAAATACATGTTGCACATGTTGAGGGGAGCTCTTTTCTAAAATTATCAAAACAATTTAGGTACAAAATGCTTTGATAATATATCACAAGTATCTGGATTGATTTTCAAATGGTTTTCAATTGGTTCCAATGGCGATGAACAATACCAAATAGACCGACCAAATTTACTTTATGTATGGTGATATAAGGATGATAAGGTTAGGTATTTGTTCCCATGATCCGCCAAAACCGGAGGGATCTACCAGGGACAATCCACTAGATAGTGTAGAGTCCTTAGGATTGATGAAAAAAGAAGAAAAGTGAGATATGGGAAGAGTGCGGATCGAAAGTAATCGAATAAACCCAACAAGGTTCTAGTTATGAAGTCTCTCGGAAGCAATGGGGTTGAAGAATGAAAAAGAAATGAAATGAGAAAAGGGTGAAAATAAATAGCCCTCCTTTAATTCAACCTTAGGCGTAAACCGGGTTCAATTCATATGCTACTTGGTGGTTACCAAGGTAACATCGGTATTGAAGACAAGACGTCATGGACCCAAAGGACGCATCTGCACTACAACTTCCCAAGCTACTCAAGTTCCTCTTAAAAGGGCTTGTTTCATTCTCACTGGGAACCGACATTATCTATCGACTTTCTCTTAGAGTTTGTTGATATTGAAGAAGGAGAACCTCTCCCTAGTCTCGGCATATAGGAACCAAATGTGCACTATTGAGTCTAGAGCCACGAGATCATCAAATAAATCTCTTTAGGACACTTTCAATGAAGACTCTCTGTTTCACACAATGTGGAAAGAGAGATTATATCTTATGAGTCCTACGCATTATCCTTGTGGTATTGCCAGAACATCTGAGTGATATGCAAACATATTCACAATGAAGATGGAAAGCCTTCTCGAGCCAACATCAAACAAGCTCCTGGTGGGTGGCATGTGAGATCTATTCAATAGGTCAACCATGTGACAACCTGAACGTAAACAATGGGAGATTCAATTTTTGAATCAATCCGTTCAGTTATGGATTGACGGATACCTTTGAAAACCGGTTGTTGTGCTTAAAAACTCTTTTCTTTAGCACATCGACTGTGTACTAATATTTCAAATAAAAGGTGTTTATGATTGATAATTGATTTTCATTAAAACCTTCGTTGTATCAAAAACAATTTCTATTTGCAATACACGGTTTTTCAAATCTCTTTTCATCAATCGGTGAATCTCAATTGGCCGGTTCACTCACTCCGTGTTGTCTTTGAGACGTTCGTTTGAGAACACTAGAGCACCGCGAAACCCGTCGCAAGGAAATTCTTTGGAATTATACCGATCACAAAAGACTTGTAATCGATCAACGGGAACCGTGGGCCGTGTACCTCAATTCAACGAAAGTGATCAAAGACACTTCCGTGCTCTTTATTGCTAATCGTTGTATGCATTACGCGACGCTTGCAGCTACCATCGAATGAAGCGGTCAATCCATAGCCGCATGCTCACACATCACATTCATTTCTAAAGAAATCATGATTAGTGCATCAATGACTCTGATAATATCACTCCATGCTTCGCTTACGCCAATATCATGAATCAACGAAAGCTTCCGCTACTCTGATGAGAAGAAATCATGATCCCGAATGTGAGCATGTCGGTCCAAAAGTCACAACATCACATAATACCAACACCACAATGGAAGAGTCGAGATTTATGATTCTTGTGATTGATAGGTTTTAAAATGTACCTTTTTGAGGGTCATTTAAGCCTTATTTGATCACTTTTGTATCCGTTATTACTTAATATCGTTCCTTTTCACTTTTAGGTCTCTTGAAGGCAAATTGCTGTAATGGCACTTATTTGGATGAAAAGGCGCGGATATAAGAAGAAAATGGCCAAAGTCAAGAATCGAGATACTTAGGCGGGCTGAAAACATAAGGTGATGGCGTCCAATGCTTATCTGCGACGCCGTCGGAGGATTTTGTGACGGGACCGAAGCCAAAACTCTTATTTTCAAGTGACGACGTCAAGTTATAAAAGAGTTGGCCGTCGCAACTCGCGCCTAGATTCAATCCAGCGGCGTCGGTGAGACGGGGCAGTACAAGCATAAGGTGACGCCGCGCAAGTCTAACGTGGCTAAAGACGAAACCCTAATGATCCGACGGCGCCACAAAACATAAGGTGACATCGTCGCATGTGTAATCTTATATATAGAATCCGAATTTTACAGTATTTGTGTGTAGTCTTTTGGAGTAAAAACCTAAACCGAACCAAGGTGTCTTGTACAGTATTTTAGGGTTCCAAACCCTATCTTACATCAAGATAAGTGCTTTACTTCATTAATACAATTATGTCTTTGATTATTTGTGTGTATGCTTGCATGTTCTCCATGTCCGCTAATTTACTTGTGTGTTTGCTTTGGGAATATGAAACTTAATTATTGAATATTGATTGGTTGTCTCTTATCTTAGTTTGTTAATGATCTAGTAATGCGATAGGTCATTCGTTGTGTAATTAATGCTTGATTAAATCTTTGTGAACCTTAGAATATAACTCCCTGAGTAGTTGTAAGCTAAACCATCCAAAGAATGCCTTAGAGTAAGAGTTTATTATCCCTAGTGGGTTTTGTAGACGAGACCCTTTGGTAAGTTCAAAGAGTTAGGAGAAACGCATACCCTACAACTTTAGACACACAACGCAATTAAGAATAAGGACGTGACTATTCAACCACCAATAGGAGATAATTAAGGAGTAGTAAAACCTAAGTAAACACCTCATTAAACTATCATACGAAAGCACAATAATTAGACATAGACTACATACACCTTAGGTTAGATAATTAGATAAGTAGAGTAATCGGTAGAAATACCAACCCCAAATCCAAACCCCGAGATTCATACCTTTCCATTTTCTAAAAAAACATAAAAAGATAAAAATAATCTTCCTCAACCCCAACCTTAGCGTAGTAACTTCTTACAAGCATTCCTATTCCCTAAAGCGATATCAATACCCGTGGCTTACCCTAATACTACACTACAACCATTAGGTTCACTGCCTAGGGTGTTATAAAACTTGCTCGAAGAAAAGGAAGTTCCTTTTACCCCCGAACGACGCGTGTAGCGTTATCAAGTTTTTTTGGCGCCGCTTCGTGAATAGTTATTGTTTAGGCTTGATTTATATCTCTTTAGGTCTACTGCAAGATTCCTATCAAGTGAGATTTTTTTTCTTTTTATTAGCTTCCTTGTAGTCTATCCCCTTCTTTGTGTTTGTGTTCGTAAAACCCTTTTCATTGTCGCTTGTGGCAAGTGAAGTACGCACTGAATCATTAACAAATAAGGAACAATTGAATTTCGCAAGTCGGGTTGGTTTTTGTTGTTCTAATGAATTTGTGAGTGATCTTAGAGATATCCAAAAGGAGACGGGTGTAAGGTTGGATGGATTTGATATATTTTGTACTTGTGTGGCTTCTATTCAACAATCGTTGTCAGGATCAACTCCTTTTAGTGACACCATCTGGAGAATTTTTCAGAAAATCCTCCTATGCATAAACCATCAATTAAATGATCTTAGGCACCATGATCAAAAAGACCTAGTTTCAAAGCATATGACACGCGTGAGGAATCCTTTAGGAAAATAGAACATAGTGATCAAATTTTTAAGAATAATTTTATAAATCGACCAAGAATTTGAAATGGCTAAAGAAGGATTTGAGATGCTTAGGAGTGTATTTGGGTCGATCATCATACTAAAACACATGATGAACATTTAGGAGATCTAGATATAATGGAGAATGAGGTGGAAACTCCAAGCCCATAAGCCCGACCATCACTTGATGAACACACACCGCCTATAACTTACCCGGAAGAAGTAGAAGAGACTATAGGAACCCCGATTGATATAGAACCTTTGGACCAAACGCCACTAGAGAATTTAGGTTTAGATGCTTGTTGTCATGACCTCTCTCTTAGTCCTAGGGAAGTTCCTAATTTTGATGAACCGGAGCCTCAACCAAAAACGTTACCCAATATTCCGTCTTTAGATGTGAATCTTGGGAATGAATTAGGCCCCAATCCACCCATCAAAATAAATAATCCGGGTAGTTGCTTGATAAAGGTGGTAGACTCTAGTCCATGTAGAGTGGAAGCTAATATAGGAGTAACTCATGACCTTACACACTTATATCACCCATTCATGGTTGATAACAAGAAACATTATGGGTTTAAACCGGGTTTATTAGGTCAAGATGGATCCTTAAATAAGAATCTTTTGAAGTTGATAGAAGATGATCCATTTTTAGGAGAGAGATTTGATTCACCCACTATACCAATAGACTTAGGTAAGGTTATAATGAGTGGAGCACACTCCTTTGAGCATATAAATCACCCATCACCCTCTCCTCACATAAAAATTTTCCACCCTAAGGGTGTGTATTGCTACTATCACCCAGCTTAACTTAAACTTAAGTGTAGGGAAAACCTCCCTTTATCCATTAAATAAGGGTAGAGTCGGCTCGTGACTCAACAAAACAAGCGCTTCTTGGGAGGCAACACATGTGTATTTGTTTTTCATTTTTATTTGTGTGTCGTATATCTTTTATTGATTGTTTATTCTCGTGTTTGAATTTGTAAAAATGCTTTATTTTGTCTTTAACCTCGTCTTAAATACATATAAAGGTATTCTACATAAAGGGATACGCGTGTAGGGAGGATTACACACGTTTTCAAAAGAAACGTGAACATGAGAATTACAATTATTTAAAATATATACATGTGTGTTTGTTCGAGTCAAATGCTTGTATCGAGTCATAATGGATGTTTTGAGGAAATTTTTCCGATTTTAAAGATAAAAATTTTCCAGAATTTTTTCTAGAAAATCGCGCAGGTTCTTGTCATGATAACTGACGGCGTTGGGTCGAAACTGACGGCGTCAGGAAGGATTAAAACATCGAGATTACTTTTTCTCGTTTTCTCAAGCTACTTATAAAATTTTGGAATTTTCGGTCTTAATTTTCCGAAATTCGTAAACATCCTTTCCACAAGCATTATATATCTTAGTTTAGTAGAGTCTTATATATATTATTACGCCGATTTTCGCGAAGGTTTCGTTTGTTTTCGAATGTGCGGGTTTCATTTATCAAGAAGAATAAACAAAAGATTGGAAGGAGCTTTTCACGCACACATTCTTCTTGGAAAGGATTTAACCACTACTTCACATACGGATCCTACCGAGCTAATCAGGAGAGTATTAGTTTCTTTCGTTTTTCATTACCTTCCATTATCATAACTTTGATATTTTCGGGGAACATTGGGGACAATGTTCAGTTTAAGTGTAGGGAGGGAAAATAAACGGGAACTTTGAAACTATGCTTATCCTTGATTATTTGCTTTGTCCAATTGTATTTGTGTAATAAACCATGAGAAAATGTCTGTTAGGGTAATTTTGGCACCAAATTGTTAATTTTTCATAACATATAAGAGTGGGCCATTAGTCTTAACAAAAGCGTCTCGCGGATAGGAAGTTGCATGACTAGCACAAAAACCCTTTACCACCTAAATTCCACCCAAAATGTGAGGATCGCCCTTAGATTAGTAGGAATTAAAGCATTCATCTTTAATGCTTAGAGTGTGAACCCGTAGTATATTAGATTCTAGAACTTGTTTTGTGATGCATTCCGAGATCGCTAGTAAGACTACACTTGTGTAGTTAGGAATAACTAAATGATAAGAGGCATTAGGATATAACCCTTGTTTGACAATAGTAATATAATTACTTCTTCCACATCGGTTGAGTAATTCTCCACACCCCTTTGCGTTGTACTCATCTTTAGTACACGATACCCTAGTTAACCCCTCAGAGCCTATCCTTTTCGCGGTTCTCGTGATGTTTCGGTTTTTCTGAATATCAATGAAGAGCATTGTTTACACCCCACCCCCAAATCGCCTTAGCCTACCCCTTATGCACTCACTTTTAGTGCAAATTTTTGTTATCACCTAAACCCTTAGTTCAATTATCTGGTTGCTTGCATGAGTTGCTAAGTCGAGTCATGTCCTTTGTACGCTTTGGGACGATTGGGACTCATGGGAAAGAGTTAAAGTTTATAAAATGATTGAAAGGGAGCGTTAAATTCCCTTATTTGCGTAATAACATACCCCAAGTGTTTTGATCTTTTCAATTCGGGTCAAATTAGTGTTAGAGTAATAAAAACTCAAGTGTAGGGATATGCCTATAAATCCCTATCATTTTGATGTTATCGTAGAGGATCGTAGAGTAAAAGTGTATTAAAAAAAATCGAAAAAAAATAGAAAAGAGAAAGAAAAATAGTGTTTAAAATATATATATATATATATATATATATATATATATATATATATATATATATACGGGCTATCATCTTACATCTATCTTTTAAATTTATGTTTGTTTGTTTCAGTTAGCTAGAGTCTAGAGTGTCGAGTCTTGGCTTAGCAACGCCATTCTTCGTATGCATTTAACATAGAGATTTTTGACTTGCCACCACTAAAAAGCCTATCCTACCAAACCATTTGTTTCCCTACCGTAAGCCTAACGTTACAACCCTTTAAAGACCTCTTTGATAGTCCTTTCTAGGTGCTTACGCCAAAGCGATGGAGGTTTGATCTATTCTCAAGCCTATGGTAATCTATGTACTAGGACCGTTAATGAGTGTTTATCTTCCATTTCCAACTTGTTATATTTCATATACACTAGAGAGATGTGAGTATCCAAACACCCCATGTGAGGTGCTAGTATGTAATTTCCGTGCTTGTTATGACTTTTGCGGGGCTTATATGTGTTGTGGACTGTTTTAAACCAAAGCTTCATGACCCCTAACTTATAAATTAATTGGCTAAAAGCACATTTGCTTGAGGATAAGCAAATACCAAGTGTAGGGATATTTGATAAGGTTTTAAAATGTACCTTTTGAGGGTCATTTAAGCCCTTATTTGATCACTTTTGTATCCGTTATTACTTAATGTTGGATCGTTATACTTTAATCAAACTAACTTAACTAGCTTGTTAAGGTTTAATAACCTCGGATAAATCCTAAGTTATTAACAAAGAAACACCGAGCAATCTTTATCAAGTATGCGGAATTTACTTAACAAAGCTAAGAAGAATAACCTTTATTATAAACTCTAAATCTGCTTATTATGCAGATACTCTAATACAACTCTAAGATAATCGAATTTCTCTCTAAAACACTAATTAACTTGTGAATTCGTAAACTCTAAGACTCATAGACTCGTACATCTAATGCCAATCTAGGAGTCCTTTTATAGGCTCAAGGATATCCTAGTCGGTTTACAATTTGTAACCTTGTACGACAAGCAATCTAAACATAGAATACAATACTTTCCATAACGAATATACAGTTCTATTTTGTTCTTGCAGTACTTTGACTTCTAGGTGCGATACTTTGACTTTGTCTTTAATAGTACTTTGACTCTTTGACTTTTTCCAGACTTCAGAGCTTACATTACTTTCATATCTTCAATACTTTCATGTCTTGACTTTCATATCCCAACAATCCTCCCCTAACTTGAATTCTACTTGCTTGACTTCAAGTTCCTTTGTAAATATATCTTTAACAACTTCATCTTTAAGGACAGATTGTTTCTTAGTCTTTAGATTGTATCTCTCTGTAGTGTCTGCTTGTCAAAGTATCTCTTAGAATTGTTCTTTCTCAAACATCCAGAAGCTTCATCTTTTCAAAGAACACAAAGAACATATGACAATTTGTACATTAATTCAGCTTTAAGTTGCATACTATTCTCATCACTTCCGTGTGTTAACTCTGTGAGAGGTGAATCATTGAAAATTTAATGGATTTAGATCTCTTTACCAAAGCCATTATCTTTGGAGTAGCCAAATGTTTTGGTGTGTAAGACCATGGTACATTGATAACCATATGATTTTTAGTAAATCATCAGCTATCAACATATTTGATTTGTCTTTACCAAAAGCTTGTACCCTTCGGACTAGTTAGTTCTTCTATCTAATGGTGAACTAATTACCAATAATGGTTTTCCACTGCCTTTACCACAAGCCATTTTTTGTGGGCTAGCCAACTCTTCACATTAACTGATATGGTGAGTTGATTACCATACAACTTATTAGCAAGTTGTCAACTAAAAACGGATTTGATATATCTTTACCAGAGCCGTTTGCTCATGGATTAGCCAATCCTTTTGTAACCATGGTGGATTGATTACCTATTGATGTTTCCATCTCAAAATCCATTTAATTCATTTAACCTTTATCTCAAAATATTTGGTTATTTAACAAAAGATATCTTTCAAAAATTACTTAACTGGTTTTAAAAAGCTGCAAGCAGTACTTTGATGAAATTACTGTTTGATCAGCAGAAAGATTTTGAATAAAGTACTGATTTATCAAAAATAAGTTATTCAATAAAACTCATACCAGTTTACTCATCTTCTTCAAAGAATAGTAGTCCGTTGATAAATAGATTGATAACCATGCAAGCCGTTTCATTATCCTCTTCTACTTCCAATCCATGCTCTAGCATTCTTCTCATGAGCTCAACTTTGAGAGGATATCTTCTGTTTACAAACATGTGTATCATTTTACCATTCTCCGGCTCTAAAACATGAACTCGGACTCTTCAAAGAATCTCCAGCAAACAATTTCAGTTTTTCTTGATTTTTCCAAATATCATCATTGCTTTCCTCTTTTTCTGTTTCCCACATGGTTATGAGATCTCCAAGCAAAACTAGACCAATTCCTTCCGATGGAATATCTCCAAAATAAGCTTTCACCACATTATATAGATAGAATAGATCTACTCTATCTATAATATGTAACAAATCCCATAGCCTGTTGAAAACTTTGAAGCTTTCATCTTCTTTATGAAAAATCATATAATCTCCTTCTTTGGATTTCACAACATCAAAAGCACTAATCTGAGATCTGTTCATCTTCATGTCTATATCTTCTTTTGAATAATCAAAATCTACCACTCGAGATAATTTCTTAATGCATCTTTAGACTCAGATCTTAATTCAACTCTTTCTTTCTTTGAGAACTCTATCTAATGCTTCAGAATTTTTCTTTTTTTCTTTTAAGCTCTTCTTCTTTCCTTTTTCAGCTTGTCAAGGAGCTTCTTCTCTAAAATCTTTGATATATGCAACACTCTTCTTATAAGCCTCTGTTTCAGCATCATAGAGTCTTTTCATATCAACATAGTTCAGCTTCGCAATCCTTTATACCCTCGACCTTTCAAATAAGCCATCATAGCATTCCTGTCCTTAGCTAAATTAGGTCTTCTAGGCATATATCTACCAGGAGTAGGTGATTGTAATGGTTCATCAAATGCATTTAATTGTTCTTGCAACTTTTTAGCCGCTTTCTCTACTTTGAGCTTCTTGAGCTTCTTGAGCTAGCTCTATCTTAGCATTTAACTCTTCTTGAACTTTTCTAGCTGTAGCTTCATTCCTAGCAACTTCAATTTCTCTAATTCGCCAAAGTAAGTTTCTTCTTCTTTACTTCTACTAAAACACCTTTCCCTTTATTCTTAGGATCAATTGCAGGTTGAGAAGTTCTTTGTTGTACATCTTCTTGCACTTCTCGAATAGTAACACCACCTCTAGGTTGTGATAAATCTTCTAAAATTGTAGCAATGAACTCATCATCACTTGCAGAATGAATAGGTTTGAGTGTAACTTCCTCCTCTTCTTGTATAACATTGTAGAAGGACCGCTTCCTCTTCAAAATTCAAAACTCTCGGAGTTATTACCTCTTGTCTAAAAGTACTTTCTTTGTTGAAGAAGCAGAGTACTTTGTTGTTCATTCTTGATCTTCATACCTTGAACTTGAACTTGTTCTTCTTGTTTCCATTATCTTGAATGATCTTTTCTTGTTCATCAGTACATTCAGGTTCTTTCTCCTTCTCAACATCTTCTTTCAAATTTTCTTCTTCTAAATTCCTCCCCAATTGGACAGAAGATTGTTGATGAACCTTGTGGCGTTTGTTTTTCCTAGACTGCTTTTGCGCCTTTTTCTTTGATTTAACCCTGATACGAAATTCTTGAACTAATGGCCACACAAAAGTCTTTAGCCTTCGAAACTTCAGTTTTAACTTCTTTATCTGTTTGGCTTGAACCTCAGTAGTCTTTTTCAACTTAACCAACTCCCTTGTCAAAACATAATTATCCAATGTGATTTCATCAGAAGGTATGGTATGTGAATCCTCTCCTTGAATAGGTGAATGATCCTCGATTGAGAAACAGAACAGACCCTTGTGGAGATGGAGAAGGTGTTGCAACATCTTCTTGAAGTTTAGTACTTTGGGAAGCAGTACCTTGTAGAGATGCAGTACCTTCTTTTGATGTAGCATGTGAAGAAGCGATTTGCGAAGCAGTACTGCAGATGCAGTACTGCAGTCATGCGTACCTTCAGTAGCTTCATCGCTTGATATCAGCTCTAACAGCCTGAACAACATCCATCATGGAAGTAGTTAAAGGAGTATCTGGACCCCTAAATAAAGCACTCCTTTTTGCCATAAAAGTAAAGATTTCCGATTGTTGAATAATAACAGGCAACAAATCTGTAGGTTTTGGCATATCGAAAGTTGCTTGTTTAAGAAAACCTGTATAAACCTTGGGTACATTAGCCAAGTAGATCCATGTGAGATATGTGAGAGCATTCCATCCAATATTAGCCTTGAGAAGTTAAAAACTCTATCTGTAGCTAACCTAACCATAGCAGAAGCTATATTTGACCCAAATCGCCTGCCCCAAGAGGTACTCTTAGCACTTATGCAATGGAGCAACACATGAACCAAAAACTTCCAATGTGGACAAAATAGTTGTTTTCGAAACGTTTGTTCAGTCAAAGATCCTTCATAACCAATATGTCGAAAAGTATCCCATATCAAGCGCTTATCAAACCTTATAGCCCCATCTCGAATCATTGAATAAAAATCTTTCGGATGGAGGCTTCAGTAATCTTAATAGTTCTTCCAGCAACTGTTGATCTAATATAATATTCATCATTCTCCATGTTATCTCTAGCATTAGCCCAAAATTCTTGAATCCAAGGCTCAATAATATCCGGCTCCACTAAAAAGCATAACGATAAACCAATTAAGATAATCTTACTTGGTTGCGATACTTTTCATATTTAGCTTCAGTAGAGGATGTTGCTGCAATTGTTTGTTTCTTGCATTGCCAGGAGACTAATCTTCTTCCAAGATATTGGCATCCAAAGATGATATCATCAACATAAACTTGAACTAACATGATATCTTTCTTGTCTCTCTTGATAAACAAAGTCTTGTCAATAGCTCCCCTTCGGTATCCATGTTGCAATAAGAATGTGGAAAGTCTCTCATATCCAAGCTCTAGGTGCTGATGAAGGCCATAAAGAGCCTTAACCACCTTGTAGACTTTGTTTGGGTGTTTAGGATCTTCAAAACCGGGAGGTTGTTTGACATAAACTTCCTCTGTAATCTTGCCATATAAAAGGCACTCTTGACATCCATCTGGTAAACTTGAAATCCCATATAAGAAGCAAAAGCAAGAAATATTCTAATAGCTTCTATTCTTGCTACAGGAACAAACACTTCATCATAATCTACTCCTTCTTCTTGTCTGTATCCTTGTGCTACTAACCTTGCCGTATTCTTGATAACATTACCTCTTTCATCTCTTTTGACTCTAAAAACCCATATGGTTCCAATAACTCTCTTCCCATCTGGAAGATCACATAAACCCAAACTTCTTGAAGTTTAAATTGAAGAAGTTCTTCCTGCATAGCTTCAACCCAACTTTCTTTAGTCAAAGCTTGAGCAATATTCTTGGGTTCTTCTTGAGAGACAAAACAAGTAAATAAGCGGGTCGATGGTCCTTATGATTCAGCCTGTTTTGTTTATATACAAAGCTAAGTAAAGCATTGTGAGGTGTAGAGAAAGTCTTAGCTTTGTGTCTAGTCATTACTCAGTAGAAGGACCAATGATTTGATCAGAAGGATGATCCTTATGAGTTCTTAAGTTTGGAGACTGTGGAACTCCATAAGTATCCTCCAAATTAGTAACATCAGCACCTTCATTGGAATTTGTGAAAATACCTTTATCTTCAAGTTCATCATCGTTATCTTCTAATCTGGCATAGTAGGATCATCCAAATCATCTATAGCGCAACAGGAAGCAGCGTACTTTGGTCTAAAGTTGTCCAAAGTAAGTCTTGTGAGAGTACTCTGCAGCTCTTGTTTTCTTCTTTGCCTCTTCATAAGCTCTCCTTTGTTCATCAGTGTAAGAATGTGCTAATACATCTTGAAGAAGCATCTGATTAAGTTCCTCTTGAATAAATTAATCCTCAGCAGATAAAGAGGATTCGGAGCAACAAGATACTTTGTTGTGGGGAACACAGACTTTGTTTTGGAACTTCAGTACTTTGTTTTGGACTAACAGGATCTTCATCAGGAACATCATCAGGTCTAATATGAACTCCATTAACAACATATTGTAAATCTTCATTTCATAGGTTGATTTTCTTCTCCGTACAATTATAGTTCATAGATGGAGTTAAAACCTCAAGATCAAACATCCAATCAGGACCTTTACCTTTCTCATTGTCTTGATCTTCTAAAAACTCAACATGAAGACAATCTTGAACCTTCTTAGTAACTTTGTTGTATACTCTAAAGCCCTTACTGTTAATGCAATAACCCAATAAGTATCCTTCTTCTGACTTGCCATCAAACTTTCCCGTTATCAATAGTGTTTAAAATAGTAGAGGGCATCCAAAAGGCTTCATAAAACGAATGTTGGGTTTATTGCCCATCAGCAATTCATAGGGTGTCTTCATCTGTGGTTTGGTAACTGAGACTATGTTAAGTACATAGCAAGCGTAGTACGTACATTCGCTTCAGGCGAATAGGTAGATGAGAATCTGCTAACATTGTTCTTCTTTGCTTCAATCAAAGTCCTATTCTTCCTCTCTGCAACACCATTCTGTTGTGGTGTTCTTGGAATACTAAACTCCCTTTTATGCCTTTGTTAGCACAAAATTCATCCATGAGCTTGTTCTTGAATTCAGTCCCATTGTCACATCTAATACCTCTAACCTTGAGTCTCAATTGATTTTCAAGGGCTATAATCAGTTTCTGAATAGCATCAAAAGTATCATCTTTAAAACCCAAGAAAAATACCCAACTGAATCTACTGCAATCATCTGTCACTACTAAGAAGTACTTTTCTTGCTTAAACAGTCCAAACAAATCCATATGTAAAAGCTCCAAGGGTTCTCTAATAGTTCTCTCCTAAAGCTTCTTGTAGGAAGCTTTGTGTTGTTTACCCTTCTTAGCAGGATTGACCATTCTTGTAAGTCTTTGAAGGTAAACCTCTAACTAAATTGCCTTTAACCAGTTTGTTGATATTCTTGAAATTAACATGGCCCAATATTCTATGCCATTGATGTGCCTCTTCAGATGTTGCTTTAGCCACCAAACATGTGGCTCTTCCATAAGAATGTAGACTCTTCATGTCTAAACTATACACATCATTTGTCCTTGGTACTCTAAGAAATATTAATTCATCATCAACATGTGCTTAAAGTCAGGAGGAAAGGATAAGACATTCCGTGTCAGTGAATAACACAGGATGCTTTTTATCACAGATTTGTGATACTGACAATACATTGAACTTTAACTTCTTCACATATCTAACATTCTCAAAATCTATAAGCCCTGCTTTGATAGTCCTTTTCCATAATCTTTCCTCCATTGGGATCATTCCCAAATGCAACTCTTCCTCCACTAATCTTCCTAAAATCAGTCAAGATTTCTTTGTCTCCTGTCATACTTCCAGAGCAACCACTATCCACAATAAGATGTTCTTTAAGCTCCTCTTA
The DNA here is from genome assembly GCA_910596185.1 of Chrysanthemum makinoi. Taxonomy (NCBI): domain Eukaryota; kingdom Viridiplantae; phylum Streptophyta; class Magnoliopsida; order Asterales; family Asteraceae; genus Chrysanthemum; species Chrysanthemum makinoi. Next base: position 7,565,217 of record OU343221.1, on the reverse strand, counting down.
GGTTGCCCGCATACAAAGAAAAGAGTTAGAAACTTTTAGGAACCCAAGCCATTACTGACTTGTGTTCCCCTTGTGGAGTTACAACTCAAATTATTTGAGTATGTAATGTCCACTATCTTTCAAATGATGATCCAGAATTATCTTTTGATCTTTAGCATTTGGTTTTTCAAAACTTTCTGGATTTTCAACACAAAGCTCTTTTTCTTGTATCACAAAACATTAGATTCACTTTTGGTTGAAAGTATGTCTGTCCCTCCGTCTTGTATGTGCTAAACACATACCTTTTCATTATCAAAATAGACCCAAAATAACCAAGAAAGAGCCGTTTATTGCTAATATTTGTGGTTTTTTTGAGTTTGTGCTTGTCAGGTATGCGGATATGTAAAAGACACAAAATGAACCAAATCGACGAAAATCCGAGCATGAGAGATCAAGAGAGTTTGAGCTGAGCCGGAAGGTCGGGATTGTGCATTTTGGAAGATTTTATTCTCTGAGGATGATTTTTTGAAGTTATAATCAAGTTTGAAGAAATGTCAAGATCAGTCCCTGAACTTTGAGCTTTTGGCAGAATTGACCCTTCAAGTTTCAAAAGTTGCAATCAACCCTTGGTTTATTAAAGAATGACAAGAATGATCCTTGATGAACATTTTCAGATTTACAGAATTGGTCCCTGAAGTTTCAGTTTATACTCACTTGGTCCTTGAAATATATTTTTGTTCACTACTAGTCCTAAGCCTAATACACTCATGGCCCAAATCCAATCCAAATATTATAACACGGCCCAACTAATTACCCGGTCCAACCCCCTAACCTTTACCCAGTTTGCTATATTAACGTTACCCCAAACCCGGTCAATTCATTAAAACCGTCAAACAATAATAAACAAAACTTACCCGGCAAAGTTTACCCAAATCTGGAAACGCTATGAACCCTAATTACCCATTCGGTCAAATTGTCAAAATTACCACAATTAAGGGCATTCTCGTACTTTTACCTGACACCTACTGACACACGGATGCCAGCTTGGCAATGTGTGTCATCTTCCACTCGGACCCTCGATTGGTGCATATGATGTGGCAAAAATGATCCAAGGGCTATCAATGATTGAGATACGTGTAAGGGATGATCAAGGGCTACGAATACACTTGAGAAAGCACAACTCAGCTTGGATCCTTCGAAGACCTCAAGGCTAGCTATATAAAGACCCCTGCATTCACAGCTTAGAGAGAAGTAGAGTAGTGAGATAAAGTAGTATAGGAGTAGTATTAGGAGTAGAATAGTAGAGTAGATTTAAATGCTTTCAATGTTTTTAAGTTTAATTTCAGTCATTTAATTTTTGTACTCAAATTTCATTATCAATATAATCATTTTGCTTGAATTATTATTTTGAATCTAAATTCTGTTTTTAGTCTTTATAAACTCATTTTAATCTTAAAACTTTCATTGCTAAGCTCTACTCTTAATTGCTACTCAAAATTTTACTTCAGTCAATTTAAGTCAAATTGCAGGTTGATAGTTAGATTGATCGGATTCTTTGTATGGTGATGAATATGGGATGATGTTGATTCTCAGTTGGATTTGGGTTTGATATCAGATTTAGATAGTGGTTACATTGATCTAATAAGCATGCCATTGTGGCTTGGACAAATGTAAGTCCAAATCTGTCTCAACAATTGTCATGAGTGTATTTTGATTTAGTATTGCTTCTTATTGCTTAATTTTGTTTAAAATTGTGAAGTTAGTAATTCTGTTGCTTAGTTAGTCATTGTAACCATTTGTTTAATGTTTCTGTCATATATCTGCATTATTAATATAGGATTGCATTAGTTTGATTATGATTGAATCTGAGGTCATAGATGAGTTAGAGCTTTGCATTTAGGTGTAATTAAGCATATTAGGTTTAGGACAAGTGATAAGATTTACTAGTTGAATAGATTGCTGTTTAAATTTGCTTATCAGTAGAGTAACATAGTGTTTGGTATAAGCTAGAATTTGGAGTTCTCGGTGCTTATCCTGTGGTTGGACTCAGCTGCTTTAGTCTCCATAGGTCATAACTCAGTCAATGTAGTTACTCATTTGCACAATAGAACAGTAAAAGTCAACATAGATTGTAATATGTCCTTGTGATCTTCTTTGTTAGAATCAGTAGCTCAAATCCTATAATTAGGTGCTAATATAGATAATTCAGTTTGCATTAGGTTTATTATAGCATTAAGTATCATTTTTAATCCAATTCAGTAGCTTAGAATCTCAAATTAGTCAAAATCAGAGTTTGTGTTTAAAAGTCAAAAGTGAGTTTTCATGTTTTGAACAATTCTTTCTTAATGTGTAATTCACTCATTTCTGGTCTATAGTGGTTGTAATTTTGGATTTATAAACTTAAGTTGGTTGAGTTTGTAAACACTATTTTTTCTGAATGTTTAGTCATTTCTAAAAGCACTTAATCGGTTTGCTTTCTAGGTCATTAATGCCCTGTGCACACTCTCAGCAGTCACTGAGTGTGCACAGGAACCTTACAGTTAGTATAACTTGTGCTTATTAGCTTGTAACTTGCTGAAACTTGGTCTTGTGATTCTTTGATTGGTGGTCTTAAGGTCCAAACTTTTGGATTTCTCCTTAGCTTATTATATAAGCTTGTGTTTAAGCTCAAACATAGGGGTAAAGAACTGTTTTAAGTTAGAATCAGTTAGCTCATTTCTTGATTAGAGAATCATTAGAGGTTAGGAGTAGTGATAATTAGTTGATTTTAGCCTATCTTAGCATAACTTAGGACCTTGTAGCTTCAGTTCGGTAATATTGCTTTTAGCTTATTTTAACTAGCTTATTAGATAGCAGTTTCACATTAGCTTATATTTCCAGCATACTATAGTAGCTTTTCTCATTTTTCCTTGCTTCCTAATATCATTTTAGACTTTTACTGAATTTTTCATAATTTTCGGATGTTTAGTATTTTCCAATTTAAATCAGTTTTTAGGTATTTTTAAATAGCTTTTATTGCAATTAATTCAGAAAAGTTCCAAAAATAATTTTAAATTTTTCCAGTTTAAGAAAAATATAAAATCATAAAAATATTTTCCCTATTTTTCCCCTTTCATTTGGTATTTTTCACAATATTAATTAGATTTAAATAGTTTTAAATTCTTAGAAAATAGAAAAATAATCAGAAAAATACAAAAATAGTTTTGAAAATTCTCTTAGGATATTTTAGATTTTATAAAAATAGTTTCATAATTCTCCCTTTTATTTTCATAATTTTTAGTATTTTAATTTAGATTTAAAAGTTAAAAATTAGTTTTAATTCTAATAAAATCCAGAAAAATCCTAAAAATTAGTTTTAATTCATTTATAGTTTTATAATATCATTTTTAGCATAAAAGTAATTTTAGGTTATTTTAGGATTTAGAATAGACGTAGTTGCATTTTATTCGCGTTTCGTTTTAATCCAGTATTTGCGTTTTAGTGTAGAATTGCGTAGTTTGCCATAATTCTTAGGTTTTCCCCTTAGATTTTATTCCCATTTACTTTCCTGATCCCGTAGTTTAGAAAACATCAATTTATCCCCTTCTCTTATTCAAATCCCGATAATCGTGGCGTGAGTTGGAAATTCCATTCAACCTCGTTCGGAACGATCTCGGTGCTCAAACCTAATACGTTTGAGTTACCCAACATACTACGCACTTCTTCTATTATGGTTCGAACTGTTTTAAGTTTCTTACGGTTAGTCATTCACAAGTGACTAGCTTGTGTGAGATAACTTGACAGCGTTGGCTATGTGAATCAATTTTGGCCGCTTTGGAGGTTGTGTCACGACAATATCGTTTGAGGTTTGACGATTAGTGACTCGAGATCCTTCATTCGTGAAGTTACTATTTTTCTATAAAAATAAAAAAATAAAAAAAAGTAAAAAATATTTTTCTTTTTCTTTTGTATATATATATCATATTAAAAATACAAAAAGATTTTCTCTTTTGATTTTGAGCTAAATAGAATACATCAATTATATAACATTCTCAACGGAGGTGTTATCATTAATAAGTTCCCGAACTAAAGATCAAAAACTTGCCTTTGTGTAGCTTGTGAGTCGATTTATTTCTATTTGATAAACAAACTGTGTGGTGGGTATAAGGACGGCTTGCCATTAAATTGCGGCGTACAGAAAGCGGGTTTTAATAAGCTTGCGTGACCTAAAAAGCTTCTCCGCTCGCTTGCGTTTGTCTTATAGAGTGATTTATTCACTTGGGATTATTGGTTAAGTTCATTGTGTTTTCGAATACCGTATCATTTTAATTGCCTTGGTTTTAAGTGCATCGCACTTTTCGATCTCGATCTAGACGACTTCGTATAGAAGCAGAATCAGCGTGCACCCGAGTTACGTAATATGGCTGCTCCCAACGGACCACCAAACCCCGGTCCTAATCCTCCTCCCGATAACCAAAATGTAGCTCCCGATCTCCGAACGATGGAGGAGTTATGTCAACTACAATGTACGAGGAGGAGGACCCATTGCACCGACTAATTTTCAAGCTACCGATTTTAGCTGGAAACATCATATGATAGAACAAGTAAAAAACAGTTGTCAATTTCATGGTTTACCCGATGATGATGCAAACAAGCATCTTGATAAGTTTCTAACCGTCACCGAGTATGAAAGCGAATGGGGTCTCCGATGACGCCCTTCGTCTATATCTTTTCCCATACTCTTTGACTCATCATGCCACGTCATGGTTTGATCGACTCGAAATTCGATTCATACATTCGAGGAAATGGTTTCGAAGTTTCTGGCAAAGTACTTTCCACCGTCGATGGTGACGAAGTTGAGGAACGATATCAGTAATTTCCGGCAATATCCCGACGAATCTTTGTTTGAAGCTTGGGAACGATATAAGGTTGCGATTGATCGATGTCCGAATCATAACATGTTGCTTGTCACTCAAATTGATACGTTTTATAATGGTTTGACGTTGAGACACCGTTAAACAATCAATGCTGCTTGCTGTGGAACTTTCATGAAAAGACGTCCAGAGGAATGTTACGATCTTATTGAGAACATGACCGCTCATTACAATTATTGGGATTCTACCACCGAAAGGGGTGCATCATCTCGATCAAATACGTCTTCTTCTCTCGAAATAGCTGCCATGAACAAAAAGATCGACGATATCTTACGGATTACTCGGACGAATAATCAGAATCGTAATAGAAGCAAGTGAAAGTACACCGATTTGTAGAGACTTGTGGAGGTCCACATTCTTATTTAGAGTGCCCGGTAGTGCCGTCGGTGGTTACGCGACATGAGAATGTTTATCTTTTACAAGAAACTACAATCAACCGCAAGGAGATCGAAATCTTCTTAGCTACCATTCAAACAATTATCTCGGACCTCCAGGTTTCAACCAACAACAAAACCGAATCAAAACGTTTCAATGGTAACAACAATCGAACAGGAGCTAATGCTAATCATGGTAATCAACACTACCAAGCTCCTCCACCTCAAGTTTACCAACAACCACCTCCTCCTCAACAATCTTATCAAGCACCTCCTCAAGTCGCTCCGAACAACGATTTTCTAGCTTACATGAAGAACTCCGATTACACCATTAAAAGTTTTCAAAATCAAATTAATGGCATGAGGCGGACTTCAAAAGGAGATGGAAGCTACAAGCAACAAACAGATGACTGAAATAAGGAATATGATGGCTAGTTTTTTTCAAGCCAATCAGCCGTCTACATCTTATTCTCAACCCTCGGGTTCCGGTTCTTTCCCAAGTAACACAATTCCAAACCGAAGGGAGAAATGAAATCTATAAACATTCGAGATGATGGGCCCTCGATGACTACTTCCTCTCCGGTGAGGAGTGTAGCACGAGAGACCGAGGTGACAAAGGACCCGGTAATTCCTCTTGATAATGGAAAAGCCAAATACGTCCAACCTTTGGTTTCCCAAGTTCCTTCTATCTCGTCATAATGCGAATTCTAACCTTACACCATGCAAATCTGTTCAATCACGGTTTGACAAAATGAAAGTTGTTTCCGGAACCAAGTTCAAACTTACGACTAATATGATCAAAGCTGCTGAAAAGATTTATGAAGAGAAATTGGAACAAATTTCAAAGATTTCACTTGAGCCTACACCGTCTAATTCTTCCTCGAACCAAGCTCCCAAGAAGCTTGGTGATCGGAGAAATTTCTCCTTCCTTGCTCCTTAAATGATATTAAGGAATGTAATGCCCTAACCGATTCAAGTGCAAGCATAAGTCTCATGCCTCTTGCGATATATCATGAGCTTGGATTAAAAACTCTTATACCGACTTCATTATGACTATCGAATTAGCTAATCGAACAATTGCTCACACGGTTGGTGTAGTCAACGATGTTATGATGCAGTGGATAAATTCCATTTTCCGTGGATTTCGCCAGTAGTTGATATAGAGGTAAGATACCTTGCGAGTTCCTCTCACTTTAGGAAGACCATTCTTGAGAACCGCGAAAGTCATTATGGATCATTACCAAGGAACGTTAACGATCAGAAAAGGAAATGAAAAATAGTGTTCTATGCCGAAAAAACGTCAAAACCTCCACCCGATGATCATTCGATTCATAGCATCGGTGTGATTGATTTTCTCAAGGAAGTGGTGATCCCATTTTACCATCGATCGAATGATGTGAAGAACATTGAACCTAAAACGTCTCGAATTGATCTTTCAAGGTTTACGATCAAGAGTATGTGCGACAATACAAGTGACGAAAAAGAAACAAGAAAAGAGTCTACCGGTAGTGGTGGAAGCTGCTAGCTCGAGAGCACACCACTTGTCCCACCTCCAATTTCTAAGAAAATCAACCTTCCTTTGAGTGGCAATCCCACTCCTTCTTTTGAAATCATGGAACCTACTTTTGAGATATCTTTCAATCAAGAATCTTTCAAAACGTCATTCACGAATCCCTTGTTCGAATTCGATTCTGAATATACTCAAAATTTTGAAAATCAACTCTTTGACGAAGAAAGTGAGAAGTTCACCGATGGACTTGCTCCTACCGACTTCGATTTTCTCGAGGATGAAGAAAAATACGATGATCCGTTTTTTTCGAAAAAAGATAAGGAAGTGAAGTTGTCGACAGATGAACTTGTTGATCCTGAGGTCCAATATTATTATTTAGCCGAGAGTGAATCCTCTCTTCGTGAGGATTTTCACATAGATGACACTTTGATCTCTTTCCTCTCCGAGGACAAGATTTTCAAACCCGGGATACGTGTTGAGGAGTTTAATGCTAAAAATGTTATTCGAGATAAGGATCCTCTATTGGATGCCTTCGTTGATGAGCCTTTGAGTAACACCTTTCTATACCATGAGCTCCCGATTTATTTGGAGTATTCTCTTACCGATCCTTCATCCCTTCCGTCCGCCACCCATAAAACCGTAGGATGATGGATCGATCTTTCATATGCCTTATGTGAGTTTGGGAGGAGTTATTCCATTTGTGCTTGAGTCCGACAATTTCTTTCCCTCCCAACCCACCCAGTCCTCATTCTTTCGGAATGAGGACACCGTTTTGACCCGGTATCTCTACCATTATCTTCCCCAAGGACAAATGAATTGAGCGGGTCAAGCTAACGACTCGATATCAAAACAAGCATTTCTATCTTCTTTCTATTTTCTCTAATTAGTGACGCGAAGGGTCCGCCTCTTGATTTCTCGTGTTTGGTTGTTTGTGATGTTGTGTTTAGGATGTTCCCGATATGAAGACTCTCGTGCTCGAAGTTTATCTTTTCTCCACTCGAGTTTCATGATCGATGCCGATGGAAATCCGATATCCTAATCTTATCGACTAACGTTTATCTTTGAGCATACTTTATAAGCGGCTTTTAGATTTTCGTGATACCCTTGCTTTAAACATTGAGGACAATGTTTCATTCTAGTCCAGGGTAGGGTAATCTTCGATTTGATTTGCACTTGCTTATTTTTGTAGTGTACTCGCAAACCCGTTTTTCCTTAGAAAATGAAAAATTGTGCAAAAATGAGAAAATTTAAAATTTTTGTAAGCTTTTGTTAAGTCTTTTTGATTGAAAAGTTTGCTAGTCTCTTAGATAAGAAGCTATAAAATGCGAATTCTAGCTCACAAGGCCAAGATTTTGCAAGTTTCCCTGAGTGATTTTAAATATGCATGACTTGATTTCATTTAGACGAAGCATTTGCTAAGTTAATATATGTTTTGACACCTTGTTGACTTTCCACTAGTGAGAGTAGGAATAGAATTGACTTGACGGCGTGTTGAGCCTAGCTTGTTCCCTTAACCATAGGTAATCTAAAATTATCGGCTAAGCATCTGCGGATCTCATTATTTGGGATTTTAAATTTGCCGAGATCGAGAAATGATAGAGTTACTTATGAGTTTAGATGCTAAGCGTGGAGTAGTTGGTTCTCTTTAGAGCCCATCGAAGGTACTTATGGCTTTTGTTCCCACAAAATTGTTTCACCCCATATCTGTCTAATAAATAATTAGAGATGTTTAGTTTTTGGCGATAGTTAGTTCTTTACTTTCTTAAAAGAATCTTTGTTTTAAAATTGGGTACACATCAAGGATCCGTAATAAATAAGCAATAAGTGATAAGTGAATAGTAATAAGTTAATTTATGAGCTGCGTGTCGAGATCGGACCCTTGGATCTTTAGCCGGGATTGAGTGAGGTCTTAGCCTAGCCAGGTGGGATCCTCATTTCATGAAGCCTATAGTCTTGGAATTACCCCGTGAAGCTCCGTAGTTCATAGCTCATACAAGTAAAAGTTCGTTCAAGTTAAAAAAAAAATATTGAAGAAAAAAAATGAAAAAAAACAAATCAAGTATAAGTGAATAAAAATTCCTTGATGTGGACCTCAATTTTGGGACAATGGTTCTTGAGAGAAGGCGGACAACTAATTATCGACTTAGCTTTGTATCTTTATCGAAATAATTCTTATCGAAACGAGAAATTTGAAGAAATTCAATTCTCACTTAAAAATAAAAAATCTAGAGGAAAATAGGAAAATGGGAACAAAAGGTAATTACACAAGTAACTTCCATGGGTAGTGTTAGCATCTAGAGCCATATTTAACAATGATTTCGATTTACGGCTTAGTTTGGGACTTGTGAAAAATCGGGGACGATGTATTCTATCCGTATGGTCACTTCACGCTGTGTTGTGTTTTCTACTCCGTGATCCTAACGTGGCGTTTGAAAAATGTTGGAGTTATTGATCGACATGAAAGTTCAACAAACCGTCATTCATAACCGGAATGTGCTTAATCGTAATATCTATTTGTGAGTTGAAAGGTGGCAGGCTTTTAGAATTAAGGGTTCTTAATCTCTTTTGAGGAATCTTTGCTACTTCTTCATAGGTTTAGTAGAAAGAGATTGAAATCTTTGGTTTTAGAAGCGTGAGTTGATTGCATTGTGTGAGGACGACAATGGTCTCGTCTGGGGTATTTTGGTATGTGCTAAAACACATACCTTTTCATTATCAAAATAGACCCAAAATAACCAAGAAAGAGCCGTTTATTGCTAATATTTGTGGTTTTCTTGAGTTTGTGCTTGTGCAGGTACGGATATGTAAAAAGACACAAAAATGAACCAAATCAGACGAAAATCCGAGCATGAGAGATCAAGAGAGTTTGAGCTGAGCCGGAAGGTCGGGATTGTGCATTTTGGAAGATTTTATTCTCTGAGGATGATTTTTGGAAGTTATAATCAAGTTTGAAGAAATGTCAAGATCAGTCCCTGAACTTTGAGCTTTTGGCAGAATTGACCCTTCAAGTTTCAAAAGTTGCAATCAGCCCTTGGTTTATTAAAGAATGACAAGAATGATCCTTGATGAACATTTTCAGATTTACGATTATTGGTCCCCTGAAGTTTCATTTATACTCACTTGGTCCTTGAAATATATTTTTGTTCACTACTAGTCCTAAGCCTAATACACTCATGGCCCAAATCCAATCCAAATATTATAACACGGCCCAACCAATTACCGGTCCAACCCCTAACCTTTACCCATTTGCTATATTAACCGTTACCCCAACCCGGCGGTTGAATTCATTAAAACCGGTCAAACAATAATAAACAAAACTTACCCGCAGCGTAGTTTACCCCAAATCAGGAAACACTATGAACCCTAATTACCCATTCGGTCAAATTATCAAAATTACCACAATTAAGGGCATTCTCGTACTTTTACGACACCCTCGACACACGGATGCAGCTTGGCATCCGTGTGTCATTCCTTTCTTTCGACCTCGATTGGTGCATATGATGTGGCAAAAATGATCCAAGGGCTATCAATGATTGAGATACGTGTAAGGGATGATCAAGGGCTACGAATACACTTGAGAAAGCACAACTCAGCTTCGGATCCTTCGAAGACCTCAAGGCTAGCTATATAAAGACCCCTGCATTCACAGTTGAGATAAAGTAGTGTAGTGAGAGAAAGTAGTATAGGAGTAGTATTAGGAGTAGAATAGTAGAGTAGTTTTAAATGCTTTCAATGTTTTTAAGTTTAATTTCAGTCATTTAATTTTTGTACTCAAATTTCATTATCAATATAATCATTTTGCTTGAATTCTTATTTTGAATCTAAATTCTGTTTTTAGCTGTTATAAACTCATTTTAATCTTAAAAACTCTCATTGCTCAGTTCTACTCTTTGCTACTCAAAATTTCACTTCAGTCAATATAAGTCAAATTGCAGGTTGATAGTTAGATTGATCTGGATTGCTGTATGGTGATGAATATGGGATGATGTTGATTCTCAGTTGGATTTGGGTTTGATATCAGATTTAGATAGTGGTTACATTGATCTAATAAGCATGCCATTGTGGCTTGGACAAATGTAAGTCCAAATCTGTCTCAACAATTGTCAGTAGTGTATTTTGATTTAGTATTGCTTCTTATTGCTTAATTTTGTTTAAAATTGTGAAGTTAGTAATTCTGTTGCTTAGTTAGTCATTGTAACCATTTGTTTAATGTTTCTGTCATATATCTGCATTATTAATATAGGATTGCATTAGTTTGATTATGATTGAATCTGAGGTCATAGATGAGTTAGAGCTTTGCATTTAGGTGTAATTAAGCATATTAGGTTTAGGACAAGTGATAAGATTTACTAGTTGAATAGATTGCTGTTTAAATTTGCTTATCAGTAGAGTAACATAGTGTTTGGTATAAGCTAGAATTTGGAGTTATGCTTATCGTGGTTGGACTCAGTTGCTTTAGTCTCCATAGGTCATAACTCACCAATGTAGTTACTCATTTGCACAATAGAACAGTAAAAGTCAACATAGATTGTAATATGTCCTTGTGATCTTCTTTGTTAGAATCAGTAGCTCAAATCCTATAATTAGGTGCTAATATAGATAATTCAGTTTGCATTAGGTTTATTATAGCATTAAGTATCATTTTTAATCCAATTCAGTAGCTTAGAATCTCAAATTAGTCAAAATCAGATTTTGTGTTTAAAAGTCAAAAGTGAGTTTTCATGTTTTGAACAATTCTTTCTTAATGTGTAATTCACTCATTTCTGGTCTATAGTGGTTGTAATTTTGGATTTATAAACTTAAGTTGGTTGAGTTTGTAAACACTATTTTTTTTGAATGTTTAGTCATTTCTAAAAGCACTTAATCGGTTTGCTTTCTAGGTCATTAATGCCCTGTGCACACTCTCTGTGATCACTAAGTATGCTTGCAGGAACTTACATTAGTATAACTTGTTCTTATTAGCTTGTAATTTGCTGAAACTTGGTCTTGTGATTCTTTGATTGGTGGTCTTGAGGTCCAAACTTTTGGATTTCTCCTTAGCTTATTATATAAGCTTGTGTTTAAGCTCAAACATAGGGTAAGAACTGTTTTAAGTTAGAATCAGTTAGCTCATTTCTTGATTAGAGAATCATTAGAGGTTAGGAGTAGTGATAATTAGTTGCTTTTAGCCTATCTTAGCATAACTTAGGACTTTGTAGCTTCTGGTTCAGTAATATTGCTTTTAGCTTATTTTAACCCAGCTTAGCACTTATTAGATAGCAGTTTCACATTAGCTTATATTTCCAGCATACTATAGTAGCTTTTCTCATTTTTCCTTGCTTCCTAATATCATTTTAGACTTTTCTTGAATTTTTCTATTTTTCTGGATCTGTTTAGTATTTTTCACAATTTAAATCAATTTTTAGGTATTTTTAAATAGCTTTTATTGCAATTAATTCAGAAAAAGTTCCAAAAATAATTTTAAATTTTCCAGTTTAAGAAAAATATAAAAAGCATACAAAATATTTTTCCTATTTTTCCCTTTTATTTGGTATTTTCACAATATTAATTAGATTTAAATAGTTTTAAATTCTTAGAAAATAGAAAAATAATCAGAAAAATACAAAAATAGTTTTGAAAATTCTCTTAGGATATTTTAGATTTTATAAAAATAGTTTCATAATTCTCCCTTTTATTTTCATAATTTTTAGTATTTTAATTTAGATTTAAAAGTTAAAAATTAGTTTTAATTCTAATAAAATCCAGAAAAATCCTAAAAATTAGTTTTAATTCATTTATAGTTTTCTAATATCATTTTTAGCATAAAAGTAATTTTAGGTTATTTTTAGGATTTAGAATAGACGTAGTTGCATTTTATTCGCGTTTGTTTAATCCGTATTTGCGTTTTAGTGTAGAATTCGTAGTTTGCCATAATTCTTAGGTTTCCCCGATTTTGTTCCCATTACTTTCCTTATCCGTAGTTTAGAAAACATCAATTTATCCCTTCTCTTATTCAAATCCCGATAATCGAGGCGTGAGTTGGAAATTCCATTCAACCCTCGTTCGGAACGATCTCGGTGCTCAAACCTAACACGTTTTAGTTACCCAAATACTACACACTTCTTCTATTATTGGTTAGACTATTTTAAGTTTCTTACGGTTAGTCATTCACAAGTGGCTAGCTTGTGTGAGATAACAACAGTTTGGCGATGAATCAAGTACTTTTCCCTCTTAATACATTCGTTTTAACACTTGGTTCCTATGATCTAAATCTCCTATGTGAATTGTAATACCTTCTAGGTTGATAGTGATATCTCCTAGGATTCCGATACAAGTAGTGTGGCAGTACCTTGTTTTGTGCAGCAGTACTTTGAAAGTCTTTGGCCGAGTTACAGATACTTTGGAAAGTAGATCTTGAAGGTTTTGAAAAAGGTTTTCTGTGTGGGTATCTATGATCGGTGAGAAATTTCGTGATTGACCTATTTGATTATTCCAAACTGGTTTGTGCTCTCTAGGTTTTCGGTTGGATCCTTTCTTTGGAAATTTTTCTAAGGTATTTTGAGTGATGTTACAATCCTTAATTAATGAGTAGGACTAAAACACACAAAAACAGTTTGTTATCTTGCCAAAGTGACATCTTCTATGTCTATGCCCAAATTATTGCCTTCTTAGTGAATGATTAAACTTGTTTTGACCAAAATTATCCAAAAAGGTTTAGCGATGCTACTTTTGAAAGGTTTTGAAGAAATCTTGCTTTGGAGCGATACTTTGATTTGAAGGTACTGCTTGGATTTTGAACATTGTGTTCAACAGAGTTCTTTGGGATTTTGGACCTAGATGAGCAACTAACTTCTTCTAAACTCTAGACTTTGTCTACTCAACGAGAAACATCGGGCCTAGGGGTTGATGAATTCAGTGGAGATGAGGAACAACATGATAATCATTAGCTTTCTTATGTTCGGAGGTGAATCACTTATGAACCCTCATTACTAGATGTATCTACATAATTAATGAGTTCTTCATCACTAGTAATTATATCCTCAAAATCACCTTCATCCTGATCACTAGATTGGTTTTCTTCTAATTTACTAAAATCCATTCCAAAACCTAATCCAGTTTAAGGTAGGCTCTTTGCTGTTTTTGAACATAAGAAACATGTGACAGTTGAGACTCTCCCCAAGCGACAAACTTAGCTAACAATCTCTCTTTCCTTAGTTAATTTCTCAATTTCAGCAATTTTACAGTTTAATTTCCATTCACTAAGTTTTAATTGGTAATCCAGTTGTTCATATTTTTATTTAAGCTACTTCATTAGTTTCATGTGCTAAAATTTTGGCTTCCATAGATTCTAAGGTTATTTGATAACCTACTACCTCAGACCTAGCCTTAACACAATTATCTCTCTCAATCACATAGCGCTAAGTAATTTATAATAAAAATCATAGCAATTTGAGCATACCTCAGAGATAGGAGATTGATTTGGTGAAGTAGCCACCAATGCTAGTTGAACAAGATCATCTTCACTTTCCTTGCTCCAATCAAATCCTCCAAAGCCATCATCAGATTCCAAAACAGCATGTTCGGTTTTCAGCAAAAACATTGCTCCAATCCAATCGTCTTGAATCTTCAATTTCTTCTTCCACTGCTACCATCTGATAAGTCACGGTTCATCATCAAATTCTTCACTCCAGTCAACCGATAACTTCTCTTGAGCAACCAAAGCCTGTTTTGATGAGTGGAATTTCCTTAAGCTCAAGTTTTGGCTTTTAGATGTCTGTTTGCTTGATACTTAGCAAACACGCACTCTTGCAAAGTGACCAGTCTTTTGACAATTGAAGCATTCAATTTTAGATTTGTCAAAAGTTATGCCCTGTTTTGGTTTGAAATCAATGCTTTTTCCTGTCTTGTTCATGTATTTTTTGATCCTTGCAGTGATCATAGCAACTTGCCACCTGATATCAATTTCTTCAAGTGCATCGTCTTCAATCGTGCTAGATCTTCTTCATAAGTGGCAGGTAAACTAGCTTGTTGTGCAAAGAAGGAGCACATAACTTCATCTGAGGCCATAGTGATAGTTGGTGGGGTCGGTTGAACATATGAGGGGGTGTGTAGACAATAGTACTTTGAAAGCTTGATACTTTGAGGAGAAGCAGATTACTTTTAATGGAAGTACTGGCCTCTTTTCGTGATAGAAAAGCATCTTTGTGAGACTTAGAATTTGTTTGACCACTCATCTCATGCTCATACACTTTAAGTTGATGATAGAGATCATCAAAGTCCATGACATCAAACCTTGTCCTCTGATCATTGTAGCAATCACATGCCATGAAGATGGCAAACTCCTTAGAAACTTCAAATTAGCATCCTCAACTGATACTTCTGCCTTGTATAGCTCCAACATGTTGAGAAGACTCTCTCTTTCACCAACTGTGAAAGTTTCAAACTGTTGCTTCAGCAAATTTCTGTGCATCTCTTTAGAGGCTTCATTCCTCAAATCTGTCTTGAGAGCTGACAGAGCTGCTTAGCATCTTTAGCATCATGAAATTTAGAAGATGACCATCTGGTGAGGAAGAAGAATGTTGAGTGCCTTCTCTTGATTCCTTAAGGTGCTGCTGGTACCTTTGCCTTAGGTGCCTTGGGTTGTCCAGGAATATCAATGGGGTTTGGAACAACTTCATTCCCATTCACAATTACATTCCATAGAGCATGGTCTGTATGGTAGCCATGTATCTGCCTCATCTTCATGCACAGGAGATCATATTCTCACTCTTGATTATTGGAGTTCAGTGAGGTGATTGAGGGTGTGGAACAGCCGAGTCGACATCTTGAATATTGTTGAAGTAGGGTTTCTTCCTAGTCAGAGTTTACACACAAGCTCTGATACCACTTGTTGGATCGTTATACTTTAATCAAACAACTTACCAGCTTGTTAAGGTTTAACAACCTCGGATAAATCCTAAGTTATTAACAAAGAAACACGAGCAATCTTTATCAAGTACGCGGAATTTACTTAACAAAGCTAAGAAGAATAACCTTTTATTATAAACTCTAAATCTGCTTATTTGAATACTCTAATACACTCTAAGATAATCGAACTTCTCTCTAAAACACTAATTAACTTGTGAATTCGTAAACTCTAAGACTCATAGACTCGTACATCTAATGCCAATCTAGGAGTCCTTTTATAGGCTCAAGGATATCCTAGTCGGTTTACAATTTGTAACCTTGTACGACAAGCAATCTAAACATAGAATACAATACTTTCCATAAACGAATATAACAGTTCTTTTGTTCTTGCAGTACTTTGACTTCTAGGTGCAGTTCTTTGACTTTGTCTTTAACAGTACTTTGACTCTTTGACTTTTTCCTGTACTTTGCGGCTTACAGTACTTTCATATCTTCAGTACTTTCATGTCTTCAGCACTTTCATATCCCAACACTTAATATCGTTCCTTTTCACTTTTTAGGTCTCTTGAAGGCAAATTGCTGTAATGGCACTTATTTGGACGAAAAGGCGCGGATATACGAAGAAAATGGCCAAAGTCAAGAATCGAGATACTCAGGCTGCTGAAAACATAAGGTGACGGCGTCACTGCTTATCTGCGACGCCGTCGGAGGATTTTGTGACGGGACAGAAGCCAAAACTCTTATTTTCAAGTGACGACGTCAAGTTATAAAAGAGTAGGCCGTCGCAACTTAGACGGCCTAGATTCAATCCGCACGCCAAAAGGTGAGGACGGCGTCCCAAGCATAAGGTGACCGTCAGCAAGTCTAACGTGGCCAAGACAAAACCCTAATGACGCTGATCCCGAAGGCTACAAAACATAAGGTGACGCCGCGATGTGTAATCTTATATATATAATCCAATTTTCAGATTTGTGTGTAGTCTTTTGGAGTAAAACCTAAACCAACCAAGGCTGTCTTGTACAGATTTTAGGGTTCCAAACCCTATCTTACATCAAGATAAGTGCTTTACTTCATTAATACAATTATGTCTTTGATTATTTGTGTGTATGCTTGCATGTTCTCCATGTCCGGCTAATTTACTTTAGTGTTTGCTTAGGGAATATGAAACTTAATTATTGAATATTGATTGGTTGTCTCCTATCTTAGTTTGTTAATGATCTAGTAATGCGATAGGTCATTCGTTGTGTACTTAATGCTTGATTAAATCTTTGTGAACCTTAGAATATAACACCTTGAGTAGTTGTAAGCTAAACCATCCAAAGAGTGCCTTAGAGTAAGAGTTTATTATCCCTAGTGGGTTTTGTAGACGAGACCCTTTGGTAAGTTCAAAGAGTTAGGGATAAACGCATACCTACAACTTTAGACACACAACGCAATTAAGAATAAGGACGTGACAATTCAACCACCCAATAGGAGATATTAGAGTAGTAAAACCTAAGTAAACACATCTAAACTATCATACTTGAAACACACATTAGACATAGACTACATACACCTTAGATTAGATAATTAGATAAGTAGAGTAATCTGTAGAAATACCAACCCCCAAATCCAAACCCTGAGATTCGTACCTTTCAATTTCCAAAAAAACATAAAATGATAAAAAATAATCTTCCTCAACCCCAACCTTAGCGTAGTAACTTCTCACTAGCATTCCTATTCCCCTAGAGAACGATATCAATACCCGTGGCTTACCCTAATACTACTACAACGATTAGGTTCACTGCCTAGGGTGTTATAAAACTTGCTCAAAAAAAGTTCTTTTGACTCCACGACGCTTGTAGCGTTATCACCGATGATCTCAAAGTGGCTCAAAACTCATTATCATGTGGATCAGATAAAGACCTCCACTTGGATTAACCAAACATGCAAAAATGAAGAATCAATGACTACGAGCTGCAGAGCAAAGAACTTTAACAAGAATCCAAAGAACAATATTATTGTAATATCTGCTTTGATTCAATGTATTTTTAGGTGACCTTGGGGAGATTGTTAGATTTAGAAAATCCAGTCATTAAAGTGTCGGTCACCTTAAGTATATGTAATCGTTAGAAAGCTCGAGTCGAGATTATTTAATGTTAAGTAGTATTTAGTTTAGTAAAACCGTGGAGGACGGACGGGTCTTTACCCACTGTATGCCTGATCCAGCCCGTAGGGTGGCGATTTATAAGTACTATAAATACTCTCTACCTCCCTGTAGAGAGTTGGAGCTCATAATAATAATTTTATTTTCTCTCACTAAGTTCCCAAACCTCTAACTCTCTCTCTAAAACCTCTTGTATACGCCTCTTTGATCATTGGTTTAGTGTGAGTGTGAAATCCAATATCTAACAATAACATTATATTTGTTATCAACAAAACACAAAGAGATTGCAAAATATTAATAAACGCTGTTTATTTGTATTAACATTCTTGATAAGCCGCCAAGAGATTCTGATATGGATGAAATCGACTTATCTATTGATGACTTGATACCCACCGGTATTGAGGATGCTGATGATGGCCCCGAGGGGGATGTGTTGTTATGTGATGGATTTCTTGACTCCTTTCTCCGATGAGTCCACCATCACTTATCCCGATGAGCCCTCATGTGAAGACAAAAATTTTAAACCTGGGATATGCATTGATGAGTTTCTTGTTAAAAACGTCATTCGAGATAAGGATCCTCCAATGGATGTCATTGTTGCCTACACTCTTATCCTTTACCATGAGCTCCCATTTTCTTTGGAGTATTCTCATTGTGATCCGCCATCCCTTCGTGTTAGGATTTGGAAAATCCAGTAGTTAAAGTGTCGGTCACCTCAAGTATATGTAATCGTTAGGAAGCTCGTAGTTTAGTTATTTAGTGTTAAGTAGTATTTAGTTTTGTAACACCGTGGAGGACGGATTGGTCTTTACCCACTGATGCCTGATCCACGTACCGATGTATGCTTATAATGACTATAATACTCTCTACCTCCCAAGTAGCAGTGGGAGCTCATAATAAGATTTTTCTTTTCTAAACCCTAAACCCTTTTCTCTCTCTAGAACTCATAATACGACTATTTGATCTTATGGTTTAGTGTGTTTGTGAAATCCAATATGTTACAAATGGTATCAAGAGCCATGGTTTGATCATCTCTTACATATCTTTTGATTTCTAGTGACTTTTAGGTAGTTTTAGTGTTTGAAAAGGTTTAGTGGTTTTTGCATCATTTGGATCATTTCTAGTGTTAAAGTTTGAATATTGGGTGTTGTTTTGTGTTTAGAATCATTGTATGTGCTTGGGTTTTGATTTGATAAGCTTGAATCATCGGGGGTTGTTTTGGATTGAAAAGTGGTGTTTATGTGATTTTCTAGGTAGCGACTTGAGCCACGGATAAGGTTTCTTGCTAGCGACTTACTTTGCAATTTGGTAGCGAGTAGTAGTTGAAGGTCTTAGCGAGTTGAGCTACTAATTTGTCTATTACAAGCCGACAAAAGTACACTTATGGAGTCTCCACGAAAGTAGCGAGTAAGTGGTGTTACGTTTGTACTTGTTTGAATAATTTTAGTGTTACGACGTGCTAGCGAAGCTGTTCTCTTTAGCGACTTGACAACTTAGCGATTTGGTGCTTAGCGAGTTGCTCTTTTGCGATTATTGCAAAATTTTGCTAGCGACTTGGTTCTTAGCGAGTTGTTATTTAGCGACTTGACCTGTCTTAGCACACTATGCTAGCGACTTGGTTCGGCTTTTCTTAGCGACTTGGTTGAATCGCTCAATACGGTTTTCTCTTGATTTAGTAAAATCCCGTGAAAGAATATATTTCCCTGTTTAATCATAGAGTTATAAAATCCCGTTAATCATCAACATGTCTACCACGCCTTACCCATCTCCACCGCGTCGGTGATGTTCGCCGTAAACTGGTTCGATACTGTCCACCCATGCTGGGACTGAACGGTCACTTTGGGCTCAACGAATCAGATTGAAATGCCTTGGAAAGGAAAATGGGTCAACATTCTCAAATCCATTTGAAGAACCGTATCTGTTGAGACTACTGTAGATTACAATTGATACAACAAGGAACAATGATCTATGGAATAGATGTACCAAAGACGATGATGAGCTCAATGATAAGGAGAAGAAGAGATTCGGCGTGATATCGTGGCTTCTAACATCATATTGCAAGGTCTTTCAAAAGACATCTACAAGCTTATCAATCACAACACTGGGCAAAGGCAGATGGATAATGTCAAGATGCTTCTTCTTAGGTTCTAATTAATCAAGAAGATGAGGAATCTCAATTATATGATGAATTGAACATTTCAAGATGAAACCGTGATGAGAGTGTCATGAGTATATGTGAGATTGTTGGATATTGGATTTCACAAACACATCAAACCATTAACACAAGTAGGAGTATTAGTGGAATTCTAGAGAGAAAGTTAGAGGTTTAGGGAACTTAGTGAGAGAAAGTGAAAGATATTATTATGAGCTCCAACTCTACCTTGGGAGGTAGAGAGTATTTATAGTCTTACATAAAACGCCACACAACGGTCGTGGATCGCATCAAATGGGTAAAGACCGTTCATCCTCCACGTGTTACCTAACTAAATACTACTTAACTAAATATAACTATGACTACGAGCATTCTAACGATTATATATACTTGAGGTGACCGACTCTTTAATACCTGGAATTTCTGATTCCTAACAATCTCCTAAGGGAGGTCACCTCAAACATATACTAAAATGACATTGAATACAATCTGATATTACATTAACAATTGATCTTGCATTCTGATGTAGTACTTTTCCGGTCAGTCATTGATTCCACTCATTGCATGTTTGGTTAATCCAAGTGGAGGTCTTTACGATCCACGGATAATAATGTTGAGCCAGGTTTTGAGATCATCAGCTAATAGAAAATCTCTGATACATCCATTGTGGTGTTGGTATTATGTGATGTTGTGACATTCGTACCGACATGCTCACATTCTGGATCATGATATCTTCTTATCGAGTAGCGAAGCATTCGTTGATTCATGATATGGCGCAGCCAGAGCGTAGCATGGAGTTAGAATATCGAGTCATTGATGCACAATCATGATATCTTTTGATATGAATGTATTGTGTGAGCATGCGGTTATGGATTGACCGCTTCATTCCGACAACCGCAAACGCCGGGGTGTACCGATAAGACAATTAGCAATAAAGCGCACGAAAGTGTCTTTGATCACTTTCGATGAGGTACACCGCCCACGGTTCCCTCGCTGATCAAGACAAGTATCGCCGTGATCGGTATAATTCAAGAATTTCCTTGACAGGTTTCGAAATGCTCTAGCCGTTCTCAAACCGAACGTCTCAAAGAAGACAACACGAGTGAGTGAACCAAATAATTTACGTCCATCGATTGATGAAAAGAGATTTGAAAAACAATCGTGTATTGCTCAATAGAAATTGTTTTTGCAATATAACAACGGTTTTAATGAAAATCAATTATCAATCATAAAACACCTTTTGATTTGAAAAATTAGTACACGGTCGACATGCTAATGAAAAGAGTTTTAAAGCACAAAGACCGGTTTTCAAAGGTATCCGTCAATCCATAACCTGAACCGTGATTGATTCAAAAGACTGAATCGCCCCATTGTTTCTCGCTAGTTGTCACATGGTTGATCCATATAATAGATCTCACATGCCACCTACCAGGAGCTTGTTTGATGTTGGCTCCAGAAGGCTTTCCATCTTCACAATGAATATGTAAACACATCACTCGATGTTCGGCAATACCACAAGGATAATGCGTAGGACTCAAGATATAATTTCTCTTTCCACATTGTGTGAAACAGAGTCTTCATTGAAAGTGTCCTAATGAGATTTATTGATGATCTCGTGGCTCTAGACTCAATTTGTGCATATTTGGATCCTATATCGGAGACTAGGGGAGGGTCTCCTCCTTCAATATCAACAATCTCTAAGAGAAAGTCGATAGATAATGTCGGTTCCCGTGAGAATGAAACAAGTCCTTTTAAGAGGAACTTGAGTGGTTTGGGAAGTTGCGTGTGCAGTGGCCACGGGTTCATGACGCTTGTCTTCAATACCGATGTTACCATCAAGAGCATATGAATTGAACCCGCCGCCTCTAAGGTTGAATAAATGGAGGGCTATTTGTTTTCACCCTTTTCTCATTCAATTCTTTTTAATTCTTCAACCCTTCAATGCTTACCGAGACTTCATAGCAAGAACCTTGTTGGGTTTATTCCAAAGACTAGCTCGCCTAGTCCGCACTCTTCCCATATCTCATTTTTCTCCTTTTATCATCATACCTAAGACTCTACACTAACTAGTGGATAGTCCGGTAGATCCCTCCTTCTCAGGATCATGGGAACAATACCTAACCTTATCACCTTATATCACCGCATATAAAGTAAAGTTTGTCGGTCTATTTGGTATAGTCCGCCATTGGAACCAATTAACCATTTTGAAAATCAAGCTGAGCATTTTTGATATTTTATCAAAGCATAGAAGGACATGAGGCCAAGATGATGCCCCTTTCAACATGTAATACTGAAAATTTGAAATCGTTTGTCACATGGGAAGCGATGTTACGTAATGCCTTATAAAACCATCATTTAAATCCAATTTAATTCACACATTCTCCCCGATCACAATTATCAAATCATTTGAGATTTGTGTCTTATAGATTTAAATTGATTTTGAAAGCTTTTAAGGAGAATTGTGACTTGATTATGAAAGCGTTTTAACTGATAAGGATCGGATTTTAAGACTTTAAACTCCATTTATAAAACATGCATGTATATCTTTTGAAAACAATTGAATGCCAAATAACTTTTAATTTAATTGAAATCATTCTCCCCTCAATCAATGACATAGGTTGTTGATTGAGAGATTGATCTTTTGACAAATAAGTCTAGATGATTATCAAAAATAGAGACTGAAGTTATTTTTCAAAGCTTAGTTTTCAAGAGATAAATGTTTATAGAATCAGAGCATGGAATTTGAAAACATGATAAAACATGGCTCGTTTTCTTTTTAAAATCGTGTTATTGCCTAAAATGACAATAAAACCATTTCTCTTTTCCCAAAAATATTTTTTGAATTTTTGATTTTGATTTTTTGATTTTTTTTAATTCGAACAACATCTAAAGTCCCGTGTCATTCTTTGAATGACAGACAAAGACCGAGATATAATCGAACCGAAAAACATGACAAATTGACAATATTTTTGAAGATTTTTGATTTTTCAGATTTTATGGATTTTTGAAAGTTTTATATTTTTCTATTTGGTTTTATAGGTTTTATAATTTTGTATTTTGCTTTTTGGATAAATATATACAAGAGATAGATAAGAAACCTTTTTCCTCGCCTTCCTCCTCAAGACGTTTGAGTGTTTTCGTTGAAGGCTTTTCGCCAAGTCGTGGAAGAATAAACTCAAAACGTTCTCTTGGAAGAGCTTTGGTGAAGATGTCTGCTGACTGATATTCAGACCACAAAAATAGAGTTCCACCACACCTTTTTCCACTTGTTCCCTGATGAAATGATGTCGAATGTCGATATGCTTTGCTCTTGAGTGTTGAACATTGTTGCATGAGAGAGCAATAATACTTTTATTATCACAAGATGTAGGATTTTGTTGAATAAAGCCATAGTATAATTGAGATCTCATCCATAAGATTTGAGCACAACAAGATGACATGGCTATGTATTCAGCCTCTGTGGAGGAAATAGAAGTACTCATTTGCTTCTTTGAAGACCACCTCACAAGCTTATCACCCAAAAATCGAGCACCTCCGGATGTACTTCGACGAGTATCTTGACAACGCATGATCGCAGATCTCATAGGTCGTTAGTGACATACCGGTGTCCTTCGGGTACCAAAGTCCCATATTGATGGTTCCTTGGAGATACCGAAATACCCGTTTAACCGCTTCAAGGTGCTTTTAAGTAGGCTTAGCTTGTATCTAGCACACATGCAAACAAAACAAGATGTCCGGTCTACTAGCCGGAGGTACATCGTGGATCCAATCATACTACGATATTTCTTGGTCAATCATGATCCCTGAGTGGTCCTCATCTAGTTTGGTTCGATCAATCATGGGGTGTCAACAGGGTCACTTGAATCAAATCCAAATTTCTTTAAAATCTCTTTTGCATATTTAGATTGATTTATGAAAATGCCTCCGGGACTTTGAGAAATTTGTAATCCCAAGAAAATGACATTTGTCCCATCATTGACATTTGAAACTTTGAACTCATTTCATTTGAAAACGATCACATTCCATTGGGTCTGAGGCAAAAATAATATCATCAACATAAATTTGAACATGAGTTAAATGTTTGCCCGACTTCCTGGTGAACAATGTAGGATCAACTCTCCTTTGCTAATCCGGATGAAGAAACTTTGACAAAGGTATCATACCATGCCCTTGGAGCTTGCTTTAAACCGTAAAGAGCCTTCTTCAGACGATAAACGCGAGTAGGATGCTCTTGATTCACAAATCCTTCAGTTGGCCGGGACGACGACTTCTTTAAGATCTCCGCTCGAAATGCCTTTCACATCCATCTCGATAGACTACCCATGTTCTTACTAGCAAAGATAGCCAAAGATTCGACCCGATTCAGCAACAGAGCAAAAGATTCTTCAAAGTCAATACCCTCCTCTTGACGGTATCCTTTAGCAACTAATCGAGCCTTGTTCTTCAACACATCACCATGCTCATCAAGTTTCACTTTGAAGATCCATTTAAGAGATATAATCATAGCACAACCGAGCGTGTACTAACTCCCATACATCAAGTCGATCAAACTCATGAATTTCATCTTGCATGGCATTGAACCACCTATCTTCATTCATGGCGGTTTTAACATCTTTTGGTTCGATCTTAGATAGTACGGAGTTGAAGAAGCACCATAAGGCATCTATTGCAAGTTGTTTCCGTGTTGATACAGGACGAGAGGGATTTCCAATGATGTTGTTTAATGGATGATCGTGAGTCCATTTTCTGAGTTCATTCGTGGCGTTGTTGAGGACCGAGGTAGCTGAGTCGATCCAAGAAGATGGTTCTCGATGATGATTCAGAAAATATGTTTTCAAATGGAGCATCTTCAGGAGTAGCAAAGGGATTAACTTCATCATTGATGCCGGAAACATTTCCATGATGTACATTTGAAGAATGATGATTTGTTGATGAGATCAAGGATCACAGCAGGTGCTTCTTGACTTAAGGATATTGAGATCAAGGATTGACTTCATTCACAG
Organism: Chrysanthemum makinoi; assembly: GCA_910596185.1. Classification (NCBI taxonomy): domain Eukaryota; kingdom Viridiplantae; phylum Streptophyta; class Magnoliopsida; order Asterales; family Asteraceae; genus Chrysanthemum; species Chrysanthemum makinoi. The sequence goes on along the minus strand of OU343221.1, from coordinate 7,540,254 downwards.
AATATGAGTATCCTCCTGTAGGGATCAACACCTCATTAGTAATTGAATCATACAGTTCATCAAACATAGGATCAAACAATTTCTTTAAATCATCTTCGGATGGAGGTACATATGGAGTTTCTTGAGAAGAGTTTGGAACAAGGATGAACCCAGGGACTTTGAAGTGCGGTCTTGAGTCGAGTGTCCAGAGCCATTTGACCGTCACTCATCAAACGAACGTGAATGGTTTCCATGATATTTGGTTCTTGTTATAGATTCGGTATCCCTTTTGTTTGGTGCATATCCTACAAATACTCCAATTTCGCCTTTCTAAGTTTCCTAAGTCTTGACCCTCATTAGTTGGATAACACAATGCACCAAACACACGGGAGAGAGAGGTTTTCTTTGTGGACAAGTTCATATGGTGTCTTTTCCATGAACAAGGTGAATCAGGAACGATTTTGTGTGTAGCATGCAAGGGCAATAGCTTCAGCCCGTGAGAAACATTGGAACTTTAGAGTAAATCAAGATTGTTCTAGCGGCTTTACAAGAGTTCGATTTCGTCTTTCAACTACACCGTTCTGTTGAGGAGTTCGTGGAACACTTCTTCGATGGCTGATTCCAATGCTTTCATAGAATTCACTAAGTTGTTTGTTAACAAACTCAGTTCCATTGTCCGTCCGGATTATCTCGACGGTTTTGTTAAGTCGAACTCGCAATGTTTGATAAGTTTGATGATGATATCGAGTTTCATCCTTTGTCCTTAAGAACTTGACCTGTGAATCTAGAGTAATCATCAACTATAACTAACACATATTTCTTCCCAAAGATATTCTGCACTCTCATTGGTCCACATAAATCCATATAAATTGTATGAAGAACGTGTGAAAGTTAGTAGGTTTGGGTTTATGGGCATATTTCTTGCTTTTTCCCAATTGACATGATGAACAAAGATGATCCTTTTCATACTTTAGTCGAGGTAAACCTACAACTAAGTCCTTTCTGGAGAGATCATTGATGGTGCCGAGGTTCAAGTGATTGAGACGACGATGCCATAACCATGACTTTGTTTTAGAAGCCTTTGACTGCAAGCAAATTGGAGAAGACTTCATCATATCTTCTATGGAGATGGTGTAAAGATTTGAACTATGAGTTCCTTTTAACAGCCTTACCATTAAGATCTCTAACAAAAGCGTATGTTTTTCAAGGCTACTTCTAGATCGAATCACGAATTGACCAACGAGAGAACAGATTATGACCCAAACCTTCCACATAGTATACTCTAGAGATAACACTATCACCAACAACATAATCACCATAACCCTTAATTGCACCTAAATGATCATTACCGAATCTAACAATTCCGATGAATTTGCTCACAGTTCATGAGCACGACCGTCTCCCCGTCATATGCTTGGAACACGAGTCCAGGTACCACGTAACGATTTGAATGATCTGCAGTTGAACACGCACAAGAATGGATAATCGATAATTGGGATCCCCATGCAAGAATGGGTTCCACTTGGTTAGTAACAATGATTGGAACACCCACATCAGAAATAGAAACATCCATATCGAAGTAGAAGCAATGGAATCATTGGGAATAGATGCAATGTCGGTGTCTCAGATTTGACCTATTCAAAGTATGTTCACTTCTTGGAATAGTTCTACCAAAGGCATCCATTTTCTAGTGGGCATAATCTTAGCATTTGAGAACAAACCGATTATTCTTATGGCCAAAAGGTATCCAATAATAACCTATCTTTAATAAATGTTCTTCCTGTGGTTTCCAATGCTTAACAATCTTCTTTTGCCTTTTGCCTTATTTGCACGATTATTAGCATTAACAATTTTAACGGGCATTTGACAGCATTAGACAAAGCATTCACACCACATTCATGATTAGCAAATGAATTCAAGCGCACATCATTACAAGGTTTGCAAATAGTATCGGTGAATTAATTACGACGCTAAGGCTAATACTAGAATCAACACGATTCGCTTTATTCAACTCAAGCTTAAAGTTCCTAGATTGGTCTTCTACTCTCTTCCAATGCACATTCTTAGCTTGCAAGGTCCTATCATTCCTTGTATTGTCTTGAGACTTTGACCTGCTCGCTTTAAAGTCACTGATTACTCCTGTAGAAGGAATGGGAACATTAGTTGGTTGATCTAATTTTTGCATTCCCGAACTTGATGTGCAAGGATCTGAAGTACTAGAAGGCACATTAGTGTATACTTTCTTAAGATGTGATTTTTTTTGGTGCACACTAAAGTTCACTTTCTTAGCACTAACATATCCGAATCAACTACTTGAAGGCACATTAGTGTTTCCTTTCTTAAGACGGGCATAGACGGATCCTCGCTTGGCACTAGGCATAGAACAGGGCATCACAGCTTTGCCTTTGCACCTAAGGTTAAGGATTTTGGACATGTGGCAATTACACATTCTAGCAACTCTTGAGATCGCTGGGCAAGCAAACCTAATTTCACTATCAAGAGGTTTGTTAATGAAATCCTCTTCGACAATCTCACGGAGACATTCTAGACTATCCTTAAGGTGAGCACAGGATTCATGAAAAGCATGTTCATTATTCCTAAGATGAGGAGGAATATATTTAACCGTCACAGTGTATTTGCAGTCTAAGGGTGACTTTGAGACAACATTCTTATTGAAAACAAGTGGCAGTTTCCCATTTTCCTGACTTCTAAGATTCTCAATTTCCTTTTGTAAAGACGTTATTTTTCGTTGTTTTGGTCACGGGTGACTTTTATTGAATCATATAACTCTTTAAAATGTCGTTTAACTTTTTCATTTTCTTCTAGAAAACTCTTGTTTTCCTTTTGTAAGGCATCAACTAAGTTTTGAAGATGAAAAGTTTGAGAATTCTGAGAATCTAAAGGAGGAGGCATTTGGGAGCCCGTCATATTGTTCGTTTGACCCTTTAATTGAGAGATTTGGGCTTTCAACTTTCTGATCGTGTTGCACCGAGCTTGAATCTGTTCATCACGTTTGTTAATTTGAAAAATCGATCAAACTCTCGAGCATCGAGGATGTCTTGATATTTGAAGTTTTAACATTTTCTTTAAGATGTTGATATTTTAGTTGTAAATTAAAATGCTCAACTTCCTGTTTAGAAAAATGTTTAACCAAATTGTTGTGATCATCCAGTTCAATTTTCGCTTAGTTTAGAATTAGTTTTTCAAGCTCAATGACACGATCATGGGAGACTTTCAGGGCCACAGATAGTTCATGAAATTTGGAAGCATTAATAGAGCAATTTGAAGCAATGAAAAAGATATCTTGAGCAACACATTCAGGAATAAGAGTCTCATTTAATGTATGCAAGTTCTTCCTCTCAATCTCATTATATTTTAGTGCACGCTCATAATCACTAACTTCAACTACCATTGCATCAAATTCCTTTGCCATTCCCTTGATATCAGTTTCTATCCCCTTTTAAGACTCTCAAAGTGATCTTTTAGAAGTTTAAAGAAAGGCATGACCTCGGTTAAATAACATTCTTTCATTTGCTCAAAACCCTTTCTCCTTCCTTATACCAAGGTGTGATCCTTTTCTTGCAAGTTTTCTCAAAATCAACAAATAGTTGAAATATAACATATTGGCTAATTAAGGTCTTGCTTTTAGTGGCAATTTTTCTAGGAACAAGATGCATTGGAGTATTAGGAGGATACATAAGCTTCTAGGCATTTTCCATAGGGAGGGTTTGTTTCAACAATATTTTCTCTGCTTATCTAAATCCTTTTTCCGAAAACTTGTTCGGAGTCAACAATGTCCGAGGCTTAAACATGTTCAAGGAAATCCGCTTTTCCTTTTGTAGTCATGGGGAGTGATAATTATTTTTTTCTCTTTGCATTTAGGATCATCTAATTTTTGGTTCATCCTTTCCCTAGTGACTTCATCTGATTTCTTATCTTCCTCGCACTCAACCAACTAGGTTTCTGTCTAGGTTTAAGAATCTCATTGCCATCATAGATCACACTTTGAGCGCTTGCTATCTTCCAATCCTCGTTGGTTTATCTATAATGGGAACACTATGCTTATCGCTTAGAACTCTATATTTAGTGACCATGTGAGCAAATGAATGGTGTTTCCTTGTATGTACAACTTGTTTTCAAGTTTGTTTTTCAAAGTTTTCATATTAGAAAAATCTCTCAAGAGTTTTGATTCCTTTGCATTAAATTCTTGCTTAAGCATTTTTATATTTTCTTGAAGTTCTGTTTTTGTATGTTTTAGAAAGTTTTTCTTGCAAGGAATTTAATTTTTGTTTCAATTTCTTCTAAAATTACTTTTTCTAATGATCAGACGCACTTGGTCATCCATTTCCTCGCCACGAGTGGTCAACTCAAATTTAGCACGTTGTTCATAAATAGCAACACGTTCTATATAGGCATTTAGTTCAAATTACAGTAATCATGTAAGCACATGCGTATTCATCAAAAACATAGTCATTGTTGTCTGCAGAAGATGCATCACTTGGTACACCTTCACTTTCACTTTGTTTCACATATTGATCATATGGGATAATATCGATATTACCCATATTTTCAACATTTGATTCAATAGTTTCAATTGAATGTACTTTGTCATGCATCTTTTGCACATCAAGATCATCGTATAGTTTTAATACTCTCGAGATGAGTTTGTCTTGGGATGGGCCAGCCTAGTGGTGAGAAGAGACCTTAACCATTGGAGAAATGCTAGCCATAAAATTGTGTGTGCCGTGAGGTCCATCATCCACATCGAGTCGTATGCATCACAATCGCGACTTGAAAGGCATTCGATGATTGTGACCTATCTCCCGAATAGGCCGCCATCCACATATCATCAGGTCTTGGCATTGCCCTCGCTAGAAACAACAATTCCTCTTCATCCAAAGCAAAGACCATTGTCCCGAGCTTGTACCAGAAGATCTTATCTCTGTAATCAAGATTCTGTGGACGCTTTGGAGATAGCTTCTTGCAATGCCTCACCACCACGCTTATAACATTTGATTGGCTTAGCTTGACCTTGGTTACCATTCCTTCCTCGCTCGCCAACATAACCTCTACCAGCCCACCTCTTCCCCATCATACCGCTCTTCCTGAATGGTTGCACCACGATCCTTCCATCTTTAACAGTGGCTTGATTGTGTGGGTTAGATGTCGTTCGAGGTTGTTGTTGGTTTGGTGAGAGAATTCATGTTTTGACTAATCGTGAAGAGCTAGTTGATTAATGAAGTTACCACGGTGTATCAGCACGCAGCTTGTTTGAACATAGGATCCGGAATGAGTTTGTGATTACCATTACCCAAGGGTATGACTTGTGATGCTTTTGTTGTGATTCCGATGTTTGAGTAGAAGCAGGTTGAGTCATTAGACGAGCTTGTTCTCCCCTGGTTGGTTTTGAACCGATTGAGAATCAATTTTTCAAACATAGCATGTCTCTCATTCTCAAGGAGGAAGGCATAGAGTTGCTCATAGTTTGTATTCTTCAATCCTTTAGTGAGCTTCACAGCGGTGACAAACTTGTGCCATTCGGTATTCATGTTGTTCACAAATTTTGAGTTCAAATTTGAATGTTAGCATAGTCATTCGATGTTCCTCATGTCATTCACTAACTTATGAAATCTCACATAGTACTCATAGACATTCTCATCTGGTTTCATCTTGAAGTGTTCAAATTCGTCATAGAGTTGGGATTCTCTGCTTCCATAGTTAATTAACCCTGGAGAAGCATCTTAACATTATCCCAAACCGCCTTTGCATCGTTGTTATGATTGATCAGCCTTGTAGATGTCTTTAGGAAGACCTGAAGAACAATGTTGAAGCCCCGATATCCGATCGAATCTTTTTCTCCTTATCATCAAGCTCATCATACATTTTAGGTCCGCTCCATTCCGTAAACAGAGTACCATCTTCATTAGTATCAAGTATGTCTCTAGTCGTCTCAACTCGATATGGTCCTTCATCAATGGATTTGAGAATGTTGACACCATATTCCTTTCCAAGGCAAGCACAACTGATTCGTTGAGCCCAAGAATCGTAGTCGATTCTGGCAAGCATGGGTGGACGAGTATCCACCCAACCGCTTGAACATCCTCTGCAAATGTGGAGATGATAGAACGCTGGTAGACATAGCAACGTATAATGGGATTTTATAACTCTATGATTAAACCGAGAAATAGATTCTTTCACGGGATTTTACTAAATCAAGAGAAAACCGTAAAGAAATCACCCAAGTCGCTAGAAGATAATGCACCAAGTCGCTAACACTTAATTCGCTATACCACTAAGTCGCTAGAGTCCCAAGTCGCTAGACAAATGCAAATCGCTAAGTAGTAACTGGCTAAGCCTCAAGTCGCTAGCAAAATTTTTAAGCAATTCGCTACCAAGTCGCTAAAGATACAAGTCGCTAAAGAGCAACTCGCTATCGACCAAGTCGCTACCACCAAGTCGCTACCTGAGTGGAGAGTCCACTACTTGTACTTAAATCGCTAGGTCTAAGTCGCTAGTCTAAAATCAGAACTCGCTACAAATTTGTGAAGCAAGTCGCTACGAAGAAAGTAATCCGTGAGTTAAGTCGCTAGCAAGAAAAAAACCACATAAACATCACTTTTCAATCCAAAACAACCCAACCAAGATGATTCAAGCTTACCAAATGAAAACCTAAACACTTGTGATGATTCTAAACATAAAAGTACTAACAAAATCCAAACTTTAACACAAGAAATCAACCAAATGATGCAAAACCACTAAACTTTTTCAAACTCAAAAACCACCTAAAACCACTAGAAATCCAAAGATGTGCAAGATATGATCTAACCATGGCTCTTGATACCAATTGTTGGATATTGGATTTCACTTACAAATCAAACCATTAACATGCTGGGAAGTAGAGAAGGAATTCTAGAGAGGAACTTTAGAGGAGAAAGTAGAGAGAAAGTTATTATGAGCTCCAACTCTCTACCTTGGGAGGTAGAGAGTATTAATAGTCTTACATAAATCGCCACACAACGTGGATCGCATGTGGGTAAAGACCCGTTCAGTCCTCCACGGTTACCTAACTAAATACTACTTAACTAAATATAACTATGACTACGAGCATTCTAACGATTATATATACTTGAGGTGACCGACTCTTTAATACCTGGAATTTCTAATTCCTAACAGATTCCATAAGCTTGCAATGACATGAGAACACCTTTAATGACCATGCCTAACATTCATTGAACTCAAAGTTTGTAAAACAATATTAATCCCGAATGCACAAGTTTGTCACATCCGTAGCTCACGGGATTGAAGAACACAAACTATGAGCAATCTGATGCCTTCCTATTCAGAATACATGCTATGTTTGAAAAAGGATTGAACAGTTCAAAACCAATCGTGGAGAAACAAGTTCATCAAATGATTCAACCGCTTACAAATGTTGGATCACCACCAAAGCTTCTGTTGTACCCATGGGTAATGGTAATCACAAACTCATTCCTCGATCCTATGTTCAAACAGCCGATGTGATGCATCCGTTGGAAACTTCATTAGTCAACTAGCTCTCAATGATCACTCAAAACATAAACTCTCTCCACACACCAACAACAACCTCGAACAAAGATCCAATCCACACAATCGCCACTATCAGAGATGGGAAGTTTATGGTGCGTACCTACCAAGAAAGGCAAGACGATCGAGAAGGCGTGGAGTAGGTGGAGGCTATGGTGGAAATCAGAATCGAGGAAGGATTGGAAATCAAGGACAAAAAAAGCCTATCAAATGTTAACTGTGTGGTAGGACACATTGCAAGAAACTGCATCACCAAACGCTTCAGAATGCCGAGTACTTGTGGATAAGATGTTGCTTGTGCAAGCTCAGATAATGGTGCGCTTTGGATGAAGAGGAGTTGTTGTTCTTGCTTGAAGGAATGCTAAGTATGATACGATGTAGATGAGCAATTAATTAGAGATAAGGTCACAATCATCATAATGCCTTTCAAGTCGCCGACTGTGATGCATACGACTCTGATGTTGATGATGGACCTACTGTGACAAACAATTTCATGCTAGCATTTCTCCAATGGTCTCTCCTAAGGTCTCACCTTCACCACAAGCTGGACCATCCAAAGATAAAATCATCTCAGAGGTATTAAAAATATATGATGATGTTGATGAGCGAAAGATGCATAATGAAGTACAATCTCTTGAAACTTATGAATCAAATCGAGATTGATGATGTGGTAATAGCAATGTTGTCCCATATGATCAATATGTGAAGCAAAGTGAAAGTGAGATTGTACCAAGTAATGCATCTTCTGCAGTCAATAATGACTGTGTCTTTGATGAATTTATCTTGTGCCCTGAAGATTCTGTTATCTCTGAATAATGCCTATAAAGAAAGTGTTGCTATTTATAAACAATGTGCTAAATTTGAGTTGACCACCCGTGAGTAGGAAATGGATGACCAAAGCGCATAAATCATTAGAAAAGTAATTTAAGAGAAGAAGTATTAAAACAAGAGTTAAACTCCTTACAAGAAAAGTCGTCTAAAACTGCTAAACAAAAACAAGAACTTCAAGAAAATGTGAAAATGCTTAAGCAAGAATTTAATGCCAAGGAATCAAAACTCTTGAAAGATTTTTCTAATCTAAAACTTTAAAACAAGCTTGAAAACAAGTTGGACGTACAAGGGAACACCATTCAGACTGCCCACATGATCACTAAGCATGAGTCTTGTTTATAAGCATAGCATTCCCCTTGTTGAGGAACCAAATCCAGGGTCATTAAAAAGGCTAGAAATGCTCATAAGGTACTTTATGATGGCAACGAAATCCTTAAACCTAGACAGAAACCTAGTTGCGCTGAGTGTAATCGAGGAAGATAAGAAATCAGATGAAGTCACTAGGAAAAGATGAACAAGAAACTAGATGATCCTAAATGTAAAGAGAAGAAAATAACTATCACACCCCATGATTACAACAAGGAGAATTGGATTTCCTTAAACAAATTTGAGCCTCAAACGTTGTTAATGATTCGATAAAATCAATAATAGAGATGTGTAGTATTACGGGTAACTCAAACGTGTTAGGTTTGAGACCGAGATCGTCTAACGAGGGTTGAATGGAATTTCAACTCACGTCGCGACATTCGGATTTGAATGTGTTTAAAAAGGATTTTGAGGATTTCTAAACTACGGGGCAAGCAATAATAATAATAGGCATATAAATCTACTAATCTAAAAAGTAACAAGTAATCTCAATTAAGTACGCAAATTGAACTAAAGACGCAATTACTTTATGCCAAAAAAAATGTATCCTAAAATGCAAATTAATCTATTTTAACCCCTAAAAGTGATCTAATATGTTTCTACAACTAAAAATGTGATTTAAAAATTATCTAAAATTTAAAACTAATTTTAATTAATTTATTTTTTTTTGGTTTTTGGTTTTTGATTTTTGAAAAAAAAACGGAATATATATTTTTTTTGGACTTTTTAATTTTTTATGATTTTTTTAAGAGATTTTTTGAAAACTAATTTAACTAATTAAAGTTTAAACTAAAATTTAAATGACAAACTACAACTAGTGATGATGAATATTAAGCTAAGAGAATGATACTAAAAAGACTTAACAAGCATCGTACGAAAAATTAAACGAACGTAAACTAAGAATCTAAGCTAAAAAAAAGTAAGAGAATAGAACCCGATGATGAAACGAGAGGAATAAAACCACCAGATCTTATAAGCACAAATTATACAAAAGTTTACAACTTTATTAATCTTATCCACTAATTAGTAAGTAAAGTTTAAAACTTTATTCACCAACAAGCTTAAAATTACTAAAGCTTCAAACTTTATGTATTAAAAATGGTTAAAGACCCTTAAGCTCCGGCCTTAGCGATAGATTGGGATTACACAAACAAAATCAAAACTTTAAGGGTTAGCACAATTATATAAATATAAGATTTTTATAATAAAAAAAAACTAAAATAAAAGATAACCATCTTAATAAATCAAATCTTAACCACCAAACTCTCTCAAGGAGATGCCACAAAACTAATTTGGATATTAAGGTTAAGATTTAAAATACAAGGATTTTTTTTTATTTTATTTATTTATTTATTTTTTTTTAATAAAGGAAAGGAAATAAATCACGAAAAATATAAAATGAACTCCGAAAATTACAAATATTTTTTAGCAACGTTAGAAAAGCTATAGAAGCTCACGTAAAATTTTTTAGAATTTTCGAATTAAATAAGTATTTTTTTCGATTTGTATATTTAAAAAGCAAATAAATTAAAATAAATACTAAACTAGTTCAAAAATATGAAAATTCACACTATCTTAATAAAACTATGAAAAGCTACCAAAAATATAAAATATTTTTTAATGTTTTTACTATTTTTTAAATATAAAATACGAAACAGCTTTTTAAAAGAAAAAAGAACATAAATTTTGATTTTTTAAAAATACTAAACAACTTTAAAATACAAAATTTTATGATGAAAATAAAATATATTTTTGGATTTTTTGTGAAAAGGACAAGATTTTTAGAGACTTTTACTATTTTTAAGCTAAATAAAACAATAAAAACGTAAACTTTAATAAAAAAAAACAAAAAAAACTAAACTTTTATAAAAATATAAATATGATATGTTGAGCGTGTGCACGGAGTGTATAAAATACACTCACACAATCTTACTATAACTCTCCATGGCATATTTTTATAAAAGTTTTATAAAAATAAAAGGAAATAAAAAAGATTAAGAGATGAGAAGAATATAAAGATGCAAGAAATAAATAAAACTTTTATAAAACTAAAGAGCATAAAAATACAAGAGTTTGGGTACAAAATATAAATAAAGATTCTTAAAATGAGGTGATGGGGTATGGCTTTTATACCCACAAGTTACACTTTGGCCCCTAATAATTTTTCATATTAACCCCTAAACTATTAGAGCTTGGCAAAAATTCTAATAAAACTTGCTCCCCAAGTTTATATTACAAAGTAAGTAGCAGATTGCAATTTCATTTCTTGGATCTCAAGCATAGCTGGCCTCATTGGGCTTGGTATGGGTCAAATTGGACAAAGGTGGATTGGGCCTCGGTTAGACAGGTGGTGGAGCATGTGTGATACAAAAAATGTGAATTTGTTCTGTGGGATTAGAACCCTTGACCTTTTGCTTAATAAACATGTCTCCACCCACTAGACCAAGAGTCTTTTTGTGTTAAATATTGATTTAATTTTCCTTAAGCCTCCTTTTTTCTGCATTAATTTTTCTTTCTTTTCTTTCTTCTATTTTTCTTTTTCTTCTTAATTAATTAATTCTTCGTTGGGTCTTTAAATTTTTCTTCTCTTGTCTCGATGCTTCAAATAAAATTATCATTGGTCCCAGAACCTCGTGTCCTTCCATTCTCGTGTTCGCTTTTGTCCATTTTACAATATCCGCTACATGACATACATAAACACAAAACACAAATATTTATGGCTTTAGGTGTTAGTTTTTGGTCTTTTTGGTCCGGTTTTGATAAAGAAAAGGTATATGTTTTCACATATACCAAAATACCCCAGACGAGAAGATTGTCGTGTCCTCACGCAATGTCATCAAATCACGCTTTTAAAAACAAAGATTTCAATCTCTTTCTACTAAACCTATGAAAAGTAGCAAAGATTCCTCAAAAGAGATTAAGAAACCCTTATTTCTAAAAATGCCCCGTTTACCTTTCATTTCTCATATAGATATTACGTTTAAGCACATTCCAATTATGAGTGACGGTTTGTTGAACTTTCATGTCGATCAATAACTCCAACATTTTTCAAATGACATTTTAGGATCAATGTAGGAAACACAACACAGCGTGAAGTGACCATACGGATAGAATACATCGTCCCCGATTTTTCACAAGTCCCCAAACTAAGCGTAAAATCGAAATCATTGTTAAATATGACTCTAGATGCTAACACTACCCAGGGAAGTTACTTGTGTAATTACCGTTTGTTCCCAGTTTCCTATTTTCCTCTAGATTTTTTTTTTGTGAGAAATGAATTTCTTCAAATTTCTCGTTTCGATAATTTCTTATTCCGATAAAGATATGAAGCTAAGTCGCTAATTAGTTATCCATCTTCCCTCGAAAACCGTTGCACACAAGAATGAGGTCCACATCAAGGTCCTAATTTCTCACGATTTAGGGAGAATATCCTTTTTATGGCGACCGAGACAACTCATCTACGAGTCCCGAGACAGAGGCTTTATTTAGACATCTCCCGGATTCAAAGTTTGGCTTAACACTTATTTAAGCACATTTGCATTTTTGCAATTTAGGCCCTTGGTCTTTTCAACTACAAACTCAACGGGATTAATTTTATCGAAGTCTTATTATGACTTTGGATTTTCCTCAACCTTTATAGAAGTCCATGACAAGCGGGGTAATCAGACATAGAAAACTTTATGGCTTCGATTTTTCAACTTTAATACATTTGGGCTTTATTTCATGTTAATTTTTGTGCCAAACTCCAAACCCTACGTCTTTTATAACAATAGAAACAATAGCAAAGAAACTATCGTGAATCAGTTGTCTATTACACCGCAACACCGACAAGACTTGATGTGTACCCAACTCTCATGGGCAAGGATTTTCTAAAGAAGATAAAGAACTAACCATCGTAAAAAACTGAACATCTTTAATTATTAATTCACAGATATGGGGTGAAACAATTTTGTGGGAACAAAAAGCCATAAGTACCTTCGATGGGCTCTAAAGAGAACCAACTACTCCACGCTTAGCATCTAAACTCATAAGTAACTCTATCATTCCTCGATCTCCGCAAATTTAAAATCCCAAATAATGTGATCCGCGGATGCTTAGCCGATAATTAAATTATCTATGGTTAAGGGAACAAGCTAGGGCTCAACACGCCCGGTCAAGTTAAAATTCTATTCCTACTCACCCCAATGAAAGTCAACAAGGTGTCAAAACATATTCATTAATTTAGCAAATGCTTCGTCTAATGAAATTAAGTCATGCATATTTAAAGTCACTCCGGGAAACTTGCAAATTCTTGGCCTTGTGAGCTAGAATTCGCATTTTATAGCTTCTTGTCTAAGAGACTAGCAAACTTTTCAATCAAAAAGACTTAACAAAAGCTTCAAAATTTTTAAATTTTTCACAATTTTTTTGCACAATTTTAACCTTTTTAAGGAAAAACGAGTTGCACGAGTACACGCAAAGTGCTAGGCAAAAATCTAATCAAAAGATTACCCACCCTGAGACTAAAATCAAACATTGTCCTCAATGTTTAAAGTACGGGTTCTCAACGAAATCTAAAGCCATTGGTTAGTTATGCTAATAGATAAACGATAATCGATAAAGATTTTGGATATCGGATTTCCATAAGAGAGTCGAAACATGAAACCCGAGGAGAAAAGACAAAACTTCGAGCACGAGAGTCTTCATGTATCGAGGAAAATCCTGGACATAAACAACAACAACATGAAACACGAGAAATGGAAGAGGCTTAACCTCCTCACGTCACTTATTAGAAAACATAAATAAGAAAAAAGGATAAGCATGGGGTGCCTCCCACGCGCTACTGTTGTTAAACGAGTCGCTAGCCTGACTCGTCCCCGATTCATTTGTCCTTGGGAAGCAAGCGGAAGAGATACCCGGATCAAAAATGGTATCCTCACTCCGGAGAAAGAGAAGTGGGTTGGGAGGAAAGAAAATGTCGGGCTCCAAAGACACAAAAGGTTAATTCCTCCCAAACTCACATAAGGTATATCAAGAAAGAATGATCCATCATCCGGTGGTTTTATGGACGCGGGATGACGGATCAAAGATAAACGACTCCATAGAAGAAGGAGTCCATGGTAGAAATGTAGTTAAAAGGTTTATCAATGAAGGCATCCAAGAGAGGATACTTTTTCCGGTTAACTTTTGTTTTATGAATGTCCTCTCCGATGAGTATCCGGGTTAAAATCTTGTCCTGAGGAAATCTGTATCATCCACGTGAAAACGAGAAGAGGAATCACTCTCGGATAAAAAATAATATTGGACCTCGATCAACAAGTTCATCATCGAAAGCTTCACTTCCTTATCTTTCTTCGAAAAACGATCATCGTATTCGTTTTTAATCTCGGAAAGAATCGAAGTCGTGGGAGCAAGTTCATCCTGAACTTCTAAGTAAATCGACGGATCTTGATATAACAAATATTTAATTTCGCGTAAGTCGGCTCTAAAATCAAAGACGCATCATCCTCACTCTGGAAGAGGATCCATGCGAGCGAGTTCATCGGCGAACTCCTCGAGAAGTAAATCAATGGAAGAACCTTGAGCTCGGCCCGAAGGATTAGTAGACGGCTTGACTTTAATTTCATTTTCTTTGAGAGAGTGAATAGCATTTCTTCGATTAAACGAATATCTCCCCATGTCGATGTCAGCATTATCAATTTCCTGAAATGAATCACTTTTCAAATAAGCCTCAATTTCTTCCATGATAGAATCATCCTCATCAGATTTAGTGAGGGAAGAGGAAGAATCAGAAATGATTTGTTTAGAAGAAAGTTCCATAATTTTAAGAAGGAGTGGGATTGCCACTCAAAGAAAACTCGACGTTCTTAAGTTCAACACAACAAAGCAAAGGAGGTGGGACAAGTGGTGTGCTCTTAGAGCTAGCAGCCACCACAACCGCTAGTCTCCTTTTCTAATTTCTTCATTTGCTCAGACGTATGTTGATAAACTCTTAACCGTAAAACGTGTGAGGCTCGGATCATTCTAGATGGTTTAGGCTCAACTTTTTGAACTACTGAGGTTGGTTTTTGGTACTTCCGTTATTAGTAGGAAGCACGGGTCCTTTGTCACCTCGGTGTCATTAATTTTGGCCACATCATTATAGTTGGTGAAAGATTTGGAAGTATGGTTAACGTTAAACGTGATAGCTTTTTTCCAACTCTTAAAGTGATCTCTCCTTCATATACATCAATCAACGCATGGCCCGGCCTTAAGAAGCATCTTCCAATATAAAATGGGTCGGCATCAAAATCAACGACAACAAATCTCGGGAAATCGAACGTCCCCACTTTAACAAAAACATCCTCGACTATACCGATTGGTTTTGTCGTAGTACGGTCGGCTAGCTCAAGGGTCATACACGTTGGGGCAATGAAAGCTTTCATAGATTGATTTCGGCATCAAATTAATACTCGCGCCAAGATAAGGCGGAGCAATAATTCCATGAAAATCGCACGGAATGAGAAACTTGCGGGGTCACCTAACTTTTCGGAAGTTTCTTGAGAATAACCCAACAATTCTCATTCAAAGACGTTTTTGCCAAATCCACAATTTTTTCTTTGTTACTTAATAATCCTTTTAGTGTCGAAACAAACTTAGGCATGAGAAGAAGAGCATCCGGGAAGCTAATTTCGAAGTGAAGATCTTGGAAAGAATTTTTCCATTTGAAGATTTGCTTGTTCGCGTTGCTTTTGATCATTCATCCCTGACGTACGGAAGTGTTGTTTTTGGGTCAGTCTTTTCAGCACTAACCGGAGCATCCTTAGGCTCAGACGTCGGGACAACCGTGGGTTGGACATTCTGCATCTCCTTATTAGTAGGAAGAACCCGTCCTTTGTCACCCGGTCTCACGGTTCACCACACGAGACGGAAGAAGAAATAGTGGTAGGAGCCGGGTCCATCGTGGTGCAACACCACTTCGGTAGTGATCGCCATGTCACCCTCGGGTTAGGAATCGTATTACTTGGAAGAGTACTAGAACCGATGGTTGAGAATAAGTAGAAGCTTGATTGGCTGAAAGAAACTAGCCATCATATTCCTCATTTCACTCATCCTCTTGTTACTCGAGCTTCCATTTCTCTTTTGAAATCAGTCCTCATGTTGGTGATTTGAGTTTGCTAATTTTTAATGGTATTATCGGAGTTCTTCATGTATGTTAGAAACTCGTTTTCGGAGCACTGATGAGGTTGATACGGTTGTTGATAAACTTGAGAGGAGGAGGTAGTTTTGATTACCATGATTGAGATTAGCTCCTTGGTTTTGATTGTAAGATTGGTTTTGATAACGGTTTTGATTATGGTTTTGGTTTTGTTGTGGAATGGGTGCAAAACCGGGTGGTCCCATTTGGTTTGCAAGTATCCTTGGTTTTGATTTTGAACCGTGATTAGCGTAGCTACGGAAGCATTTCTGAGATCGCCATCGGTGGCTTGACAATTATAGTACGGATGAGGACCACTACAAATAACACATGTTTCGCGTGGTTGGACTGGTTCGGATTTTCAATCTTAAACTCTCTCATCATAGAATTAATAGCATCACCAGCCCACTCCACTCACTCTTCAAACCGTAGTTATCATTAGTAGCAATCTTAGAAACAACCGATCGGTTTCTAGACGAGACAACTTTTGACTTGTTTTCGATAATCGCTTCTAATATCGCGGGCATACGACTCAAGATATTACCACCGCGGCCGCGTTTATCCCGGACGCGCTAAAGCATTGTAGAACGTATCAATCTGATGAAGATCGGTAAAACCATGATTTGGGCATTTACGTAAAAGTTCTTTGAATCTATCCCATGCTTCTCCAAAACTTTCATCGAATTTTTTTTGAAAATTAATGATTTGATTTCAGAACATTGTAATTTTCAAGGAGGAAAGAATTGATTCACAAACTTCTTAGAAAGATCGGCCCATGTTGTAATGATTGAGGTTTTTCGAGCCAAGTCCGGCTGCCTCAAGAGAAAATGGAAACAATCTCAATTTAATTGACTCATGAGGACCCTAAAGTTTATCGAAGCAACTTGATTAAACCAACGGATAGGTGCTGGGCCCTCACAAAACCACAAAAGGTTTATTTGAAACCAATTGAATTAAGTTCGTTTTTAGTTCAAAATTCTCAGCATCAAGTGGTGGAACAACGATAGCATCACCGTAGCCGTCTACGGGAGCTTGAAGTGACTCGATCATCGTTCGAAAGTATCCGCCATGACGACGTTCTTCAACGATAGACGTAACTCGGCACGCCTATTCTACGATTACGATTACGATCGAGAACAGGCGCACTACTAAAATTTCAAAATCAAAAAATCAAAAAGGAAAATAAATTTGAAAAAGGAAAATCTTTTGGTTTATATTTAAGAAAACTTTGAAAACAATCTTTTTGTAACCGTCGCGTCAACCCGTTCTCGGTAGCTCTCAAAAGTACGTGAGTGAGCGGAAAGAAGAATGGATCCTTCTTCAGCTCTCAATTTAATGTCAAGACTTCCTTATACCGTGTATGGGTTGTACTCTCAAGAGCCGATGTAACAATTGATCGCTTTCATTTTCTTTTGTTGGTTTTTTTTTTAAATTTTTATGGTTTTGTAAACACTCTAGGAAGAATGTTTTGTTTTTTTAGATTTTTTGGTTTTGAAAAGATATATATACAAAACTGACGGTAACTTCACTCGAAGGATCTTCAAATGCACGATTCGAGACGAAATAATAAAACTCGCTAAGTCTTCTAAGGCGCCCAAAATTGATTCGATAAAAATCAATAATAGAGATGTGTAGTATTACGGGTAACTCAACGTGTTAGGTTTGAGCACCGAGATCGTTCAAGCGAGGGTTGAATGGAATTTCCAACTCACGTCACGATTATCGGGATTTGAATGTGTTAAAAAGGATTTGAGGATTTCTAAACTACGGGCAAGCAATAATAATAAAAGGCATATAAATCTACTAATCCTAAGGTGCGAACAAGTATCTCAATTGTAACGCAATTGAACTAAAGACAAATTACTTTATGCCAAAAAAAACGTATCCTAAAAATGCAAATTAATCTATTTTAAACCCTAAAAGTGATCTAATATTTTTCTACAACTAAAAATGTGATTTAAAAATTATCTAAAATTTAAAACTAATTTTAATTAATTTATTTTTTTTTGGTTTTTGGTTTTGATTTTGAAAAACGGAATATATATTTTTTTTGGACTTTTTAATTTTTTATGATTTTTTTAAGAGATTTTTTTTTTTTTTTGAAAACTAATTTAACTAATTAAAGTTTAAACTAAAATTTAAATGACAAACTACAACTAGTGATGATGAATATTAAGCTAAGAGAATGATACTAAAAAGACCTTCACAAGCATCATACTAAAAATTAAACGTAACGGTAAACTAAGAATCTAAGCTAAAAAAAGTAAGAGAATAGAACCCGATGATGAAACGAGAGGAATAAAATCACCCGATCTATAAGCACAAATAATACAAAAGTTTACAACTTTATTAATCTTATCCACTAATTAGTAAGTAAAGTTTAAAACTTTATTCACCAACAAGCTTAAAAATTACTAAAGCTTCAAACTTTATGTATTAAAATTGCTTAAAGACCCTTAAGCTCCGCCTAGCGGTAGATTGGGATTACACAAACAAAATCAAAACTTAAGGGTTAGCACATAAATATAAGATTTTTATAATAAAAAAAAACTAAAATAAAAGATAAACTAATCTTAATAAATCAAATCTTAACCACCAAACTCTCTCAAGGAGATATGTTTCCACAAAAACTAATTTGGATATTAAGGTTAAGATTTAAAATACAATGATTTTTTTATTTATTTTATTTATTTATTTATTTTTTTTTAATAAAGGAAATAAATAAATCAGGAAAAATATTAAATGAACTCGAAAATTACCAATATTTTTAAAGCAACTAGAAAAGCTATAGAAGCTCACAGAAAATTTTTAGAATTTTCGAATTAAATAAGTATTTTTTTCGATTTTTATATTTAAAATAGCAAATAAATCAAAATAAATAGTAAACTAGTTCAAAAAAAATATGAAAATTCACACTATCTTAATAAAACTATGAAAAGCTACCAGAAAATATAAAAATATATTTTTAATGTTTTTTATTATTTTTAAAAATAAAATACAAACAGTTTTTTAAAAAAGAACGAAAACAGTTTTTGTTTTTTAAAATACTAAAACAACTCAGAAAAATACGAAAATTTTATGATGAAAATAAAATATATTTTTGGATTTTTTGTGAAAAGGACAAGATTTTTAGAGACTTTTACTATTTTTAAGCTAAATAAAACAATAAAAACGTAAACTTTAATAAAAATAAACAATAAAAACTAAACTTTTATAAAAATATAAATATGATAGATTTGCGTGTAACGGAGCGTATAAAATACACCCACACAATCTTACTATAACTCAACTCTTCATGGCATATTTTTATAAAAAGTTTTATAAAAATAAAATAAATAAAAGATTAATAAGAGAAGAATATAAAGATCAAGAAATAAATAAAACTTTTATAAAACTAAAAAAGCATAAAATTAAAATACAAGAGTTTTGTGTACAAAATATAAATAAAGATTCTAAAT
>OU343221.1:7472786-7520801 GCA_910596185.1 Chrysanthemum makinoi | reverse complement strand
TGTTCTTACGCGGAAACTGTTTAATGTGCATTCATGCTATGATATGAAAATAACTGAATGAATAAGTTAATATTGGTGCTAAGATGAATTCATTTCAGGTTTCCTACGCTTGAAAATTCAGAATCAAGGTTTCTTGCAATCTACGCATAAGGATCACTTTACGCGTAGCATGTTATGCGTAAGAGAAATCTTACGCGTAACGTTTATGCGTAAGGTTCTACATAAGGGACTACGCGTATCCTGTGAAGGATATGCATAAACAGTGACCTCTACGCATAAGGTTGACTCTTACGAGTAAGCCTTACGCGTAAGGTTTATATACGCTTACGCGTAAGCTCTACGCATAAGATCCCATTTTCCTACGCTTAATATTTCTTATGCGTAAGTTGAGAACCTACGCATAAGCTTGCGTTTACGCATATACCATTCCTGTTTACGCATAAGCTTGCCATTTCTACACCTAAGCCTTGTTTAACCTTAATTATGAATTGTTACGCGTGCAAACTTGTAATTAAATAAATCATAACGCCATTTAAACCAATAATGTCACTATAAGCTTAAATGTTTAACAAGTTGTGAATAATAAGTGAAAACATGGACTTTAAAACTTAAAGTTAATCATATCACGAAACTTATCATGACGTCATTGGACTATTGGACAAAACAAGTGACATTGGACTCGTAACAATCATCGACATATCACATTAATAATAATATATTAGACAATTAAACCATCTGTTGACTAACATAATGTCTTTCGATATGTTGGTTCTTTTGGCTAAATATCTTTCAGATCACGACATGGACGCTCAAATGCAGAATGTGGATGCACCAAATGTTCTCACCGTTGCCGATATCTTCCCAAATGGTTATCCGATGAAGCTTGGAAAGAACAACCTTCGGGTTGATTTTGATACCCTCACATGCTCAGAGTCTTCTTGTTTAATTGCTGTGGATATTCTGAAGAACCATCATTATCAGAACATGCTCTCCAATTCTCTAGCTATCGTGCCGGAGATCTACATTCATCAGTTCTGGACTACAATGCAAAAGATCAAAGGACAAAACGCTGTGACGGTGACTCTCAACGACAAACAAATCACCATCACACCTGCAGACTTAAGGGCTGTTCTCCTCATTCCGGTCATCGAGACAACCAAACTCAATGCCACACCAACTGAAGAGACTGTTCTACAATTCATGATCGATATTGGTTATGATGAAGCTTCAGGAGTAATCTCTAAGCATTCACATGTGGATCTTAAGAATATTCCTCAACCTTGGAGAACTCTCTACATCATCATCACCAAATCTGTTTCTGGTCGTGACAGTGGCTATGAGCATCCCAAGCTCATGGAACTGCAAATCTTTTGGGCTTTGGTCAACATGAAGCACATCGAAGTCGAAGCTCTGAAATGGGACGACATGATGACATTCCTCAAAAAGCTTGGCTCAAAGATCCCTTATATCAGATATACAAAATTGTTGATCCAAAGAGCACTTGGGTATAACCCTGATATCCCCAAGAGAATCAATGACCCCAACAATCACGACATGTTGTCTGAACCTACTCTAACAGTCAGATTCAAGGAATCAACAACAAAGAAACAAGGTGTTGTGTTGCCGGATCACCTTCTGTATGATGAAATCAAAAAGCTCTACACATACAAAAGGTATCTGGTAGCAGTTGAAGAAAGCAAAGTTGGTTTTCTCGATGACAAGTCTTCTGGCACACCCACAAGGAAAACCAGAAGAAGAAGTGCAGGAAGTGCTGCAAGCACTGAGAGTAAAAGGAAGTTCCCTAAGAGGAAACCTGGACACAGACGGAAAGTTCTGTTGGGATTCTTGATTCGATGATACAAAACAAGAAAGAATGAAACATCAAGGACTTAAAGTGACAAAGATGAAACCTACAAAAAGATGGAAGGACTTGCTTGCAAAAGAATATTTATTATTTAGTCCTTGGTAGAGATTTGTAAACCCTAATCCTCTAGTATATAAAGAGGACAAGGGATGTAGGTTTTAAATAATTAAGTCTTCCATAATGTAGTCATTAAAGGTGTGTGTGTGTGTCTAGGCGTCAAGTCCTCTAAGTAGACGTCTAGGATTTGTGTAGTTTAGCCTCAAGGATCTTTGATCCCTGTTACAAGCTTAGTGTAACCGTATTATACCGATTAAATAATATTTGAGGCTTGGAGTGATTATTAAGATAAACCTTGTGTCAATAACTATGATTTGTTTTATTCCGTTGCGTACCAAGTTTATTGTCATTGTTATTGTTAACCCTAGAGGCTCAAAACGATCTCAAGGAGTTCTAACAAACTCCACAATTGGTTTCAGAGCTTGGGGAGCTCGTTACCTAGGGATTCGCAAGGTTTTATGTGGCGAAAAGATGAAAAAAATCGAAACTGAAAATTTCCGTATAGCTTCTGCAGGACTGTTTTGAAACGGCGATAACTTTTTCGTTAACTGTTGGATCGGGCTGAAATTTTTGGTGGATGTTTTCTATATACCCATCTAACTTTCCACCGGAGGGATTGTCGATCTAAGCTTTCAATAAAAAGTTGTTAACTGTCGAAGTCTGCTGCTGGGTAACTTTTGTTTATTCATTGTTTTATCACAAATTTGTTTTTGAGGTCTACGATTGCATGCTTTGTGTTATTAAATTGATCATGGCTAATAACTATCATCATGTGGAGTGCTAATTCAATAACATTATATGCAATTGGTTGAATTGGTGGGGTTACTCACGTGGAGCATGAGATGTATTTTTTTTTATACCGATTTGAACTTCATACTGATTGGTTTACATGGTTTCTTCACATGGTATTAAAATCTCTCAATATTACTTGAAGCTGATTTGTCTTCTCTGTTTGAGTTTAATCTGATGTCAAGGTGGGTATTGGAGCATGGTTTACGAGTATATTTATGTTTTAGCTGCTATCCTAATAACGAAGTGTATGCTGCCAATACAAGGTTCGAACAGCTAGTTATTCATGGTAAACGTTGTACATGCACATGTTCTTTATATGTTAATGATACCTACTTCCGTTTGACGTCTACGCTTATCGGTTCCTACTGCTAGTAGAGATTACCACTGCTTGCTTTACTCGTAACCACTGCTGGGCTTCTCGTTACCACTGCTGATGGAAAGTGGAACTTGTTAAGACTGCGAACGATACCGTTACTGCTACTCATTTATACTCGTGGAAATTAGTAATGCTCGATGTTTTGTTACTACTGATGTTGGATGTTGAAGAAAGTACGAGTTCAGCTGTTCGTGAATCATGTTACTTGATTGTTGAGGTTATTAATAAAGTAATAAGAGATGAGTATACAAGGCTGCATGTAAGTCAAGTTTGAATAATATTTTGGAAATCACTACTGTAATGATCAAATATTTTGGAGGTCCACTGAATTGATTAAACAATCATTACCTCGTACTTATTGCTATTATTTGGTCGTTGCATGGGTTACATGGTTGTGATTCGCATATTACATGATTTTTGGTTCTTGAATTTAAGAGTAAGTCAATTGCTACTTAGACATGAATGGATTATTATGGGTTAAGTTTATAGATTGGTTTAAGGGCAGTTGTATCAAATATTGGTGGCCATGCGTTGCTACTTTATGGATTTGAGAGGAAGTCGAGTATGGAGATGTTGTATAACGATGTTGGCAACACACACATAGGATTTTCGTTCACACACACAAGAGGAGATCGGAATTTGTTCTTAAATTTTTTTTAAAAAAAGCTCGTTTTTGGATTTATTGAATAATTGATTACGAAGAAGGTTGAATATCATTAATTTGATGTTGTAGTTGAGTTTCACAGGTTCGTGTTCTTATCATATCTCAAAGTGGGTGTTACACTTTGTAGATAACTTGTTCGTGCTTAAAGGATGTTGACGAAGACTTGCAAAATCTAGTTTTCGTAGGTCAAGGGGTGGATGGATGAAGACCTAGTTAACTATCACTTAAAGGAGTTACATTGTAGTGCTCAGTGTCTCATTGAAGATGAGGATTTTGTCAAGAGGTTGCGATCTACTTATATTTTTGGTTGTGGTATAAGTCCACGTGGATAGTACAAGACATAAGACACAAGTTTGGGTTATTTTACTTCTTCATCAAATTCGTTATATTTGGTTTTCTTCACAAGTGATCATTACAAGGAGCTTACTGATTTGAAGAATCATTTTCATGCACCACTCAAGGGGAAGTTTCTACAAGACTTGAAAGTACGAGTTCAGCTGTTCGTGAATCATGTTACTTGATTGTTGAGGTTATTAATAAAGTAATAAGAGATGAGTAGATCTGTAATTTACCTTAATTCCCAACAATCTCTTCGGCAGAATCAGTAGTTTACCTTAATTCCCAACAATCCTCCCCTAAACTGGAATTTGACAAGGTTAAGTTCCAGTTTCCGTGATAGATCTGTAAAATTGTTGAGGATTGTGTTCAAACATCAGCAACAAAGAAAAAAGAGGAACATCTCTATGATGACTGAACTGTGATACGCCAGATCTTTGCAGCAACATATGACACCATGTACATCAAAACATATAAGTTTCATACTATTCTCATCACTTCCAGGTGTGTTAACTCCTGTGAGAGGTGAATCATTGAAATTAATGGGTTTGATGTCTCTTTACCAATAGCCATTACTACTGGAGTAGCCACATGTTTGAGTTCGAAAACTATGGTACATTGATAACCATCTGATTTATTGGCAAACCAGCAACCATATAAACGGATTTGTCTTGTCTTTACCTGTAGCCGTTTGCTCAGGACTAGTCAATTCTTAGTATTGGTGAATTGAGCACCAAATATGGAGTCAGTTGCCTTTACCACATGCCATATACATGTGGGCTAGCCAATTCTTGGATTCCAAAAAGGAATAGACCATGGTGAATTGATGACCATACAACCCTCGGCAGTTAAGCATGGGTGGTTGCATACCCTATGATTTTGAGCAAACCATTACAGCTATCAACAGATTTGATGTGTCTTTACCAAAGCTGTACCCTTTGGACTAGCCAACTCTTTGACATACACAAGGTACATCCGGTGAGTTAAAGACCATCTGAATTGGACAACGAACAAACCTGCATAAAAGTTTTTTTTTTTTTTTATAACTAAAACGATTTATAAACTGAAAAGATTGATAATAAGTTGAAAAGGGAAATTAAAACTTAATTTTTATTAAATAAACGCTATCACTATTTTTTTTAAAAAGATGTTTTTGTGAGTTTTCTTTTTATGAACGGTTTTTACTTAAAGAAAAAGAGAAAAATAGACAAACAACATAAATAATGCAGATTAAATGAACAAAACAAAGTAGTGTAGAGAGTACCAGGTGCCAGGATAAGGATGAGAATGAGGCCTATTGCAGTTGTTGGAGTTGAGTTTTGATCAATCCCACCAGTGTTAAAGCAGAGTGTCTTTCATTTCCCACAGGATCTGGAGGAATTTCCAACTTCTGACTCAGCATTTTTTCCATAAGTCTTTTAGGCAAAGGATACTTTCTTTCAGACAGCATGCATACAGTGATTCCACCCTTAGTCTCAAGCACATGCACACGAGGAAGAGGATAGAATCTCCAGGAGGTAAGCTTCCACCGATGTGAGTTTTCCCAAATGGAAGATGCTTTGCTATTGGGAATGTGGGAGTTTAACAGAACTTGAAGATCTCCTGGTAAGAACATCCCAGAACCTTGTGGTTCGTTGTTGCAATAATAGGTGGTAACTTGAGTGAAAAGAGAAAGTAAGTCTGCCCTGTCTACCAAGTGTAGAATTTCCTTTAGAAAGGTGAATTCCATTGAAGTGGAGTCCCTTCGAAGAAGAACATTCATCTCATCATCCTTTAATTTCCACTCTAACACCTCATCTGAATTTCCATCAGGAAAATCAGCAGCAGACCCTTCGATAATGAAAGTTGATTCATCAGCTTCAAGATCCAAAGAAGATCTTTTGGCCATTCTCTTCTTCCTTCTCCCAGGCTGATAGATTTCCCTAGAGGGAGCATTTTCATCTTGTGCATTTGTGGTAGGACTTGAACCGGTAGATTGAGACTCGGTTGGAGCGCGAAGTGCATTCATCCTGTGGAATATCTTTATAGCCCTCTCTGTTTTGGTTTCTGTGAGATCGCTTCCTTTACTTCGTATCTTCCAGTGTGACAACAGGTGCCACTGAGGGAGAGAGAGTTGATGCTTCAGGTGCTTCAGGAGAAATGGAAGATGGTTCAGCAGATTGACCCTTGATAGTAGAGGAAGCAACTTCAGAAGTTGCTTCAGCAGAAATGACTGAAGAGGATTCCTTGGTTGGAGCATCATCAGCCTTGAGTCTTTTGGCTTCGGAGCATCTTCATTCTCAAACCCTTTTAAGTTGGTAGAAGGTGCTGAGGATGATGATCTGTCCTTCATGATTTGGTTATATTTGCGATACAGGACATGATCAGGAAAAGCCTTGACTTGTTTCATTGTTAACCCAGAGTTGTACATTGAGCATTGGTTCTTCACCACCCTTCTCATTTCATCTTTAGTAGGGGGTTTGTCTTTGGCCTTCTGAGCTTGGATGGCCCTCTTTTGTGCAATTGCTTCTTGCCTCCTTTGTCTTCCCTGAGCCATCATTCGCTCTACATAATTGTCACTGAGAAAATCACCACCTAGTATACTTTGAGCTAGAGAAGGTCTTGAAATGACTTGCTGAGTTAGAATGTCCCAGTGTTCAGCAGGCATCTGAACCCTCAGTTCATCGAGTTCTTTTCTTCTCTCGGGAGTTAAAGATGAAAATTCCTCTGTTTCAAGCTGTTTAGCCAATGCTACACTTTCCTTTGACTTCTCAAACTCAGCCAATCTACTTGCTTGACCCAGTATTTCCACCTCACTCACCGTGTCGACCAAGCTCATCTTCAGTGATGACATTTTTCCTTTATCATCAGGCTTCTTGGCACACTCTTCTTCAGTTAAATCAATGACAGGTACCTCTGTAGTAGTACCTGGGTCAACATGTTGATGCTGATCATCAACTGGAGTGGTCATAGTAGCAATGTCAGACAGATCTCTGAGGGGAAAGGTCTGCTTGGTTCTTGAACTGATGCAGATTGATTAGGATCTGAAGATACATCCTCCATAAGTACATCGCCAGATGCATCCTTATCAATCCCAGGTTCCTTTGAAGCTTCAGAAGAAACCTTATGAGAATAAGATCTCTTCCTTCTTTTGTAAAGGACAGGCTCCTTCTTCTTTGATAAAGTGGCGGCTAATGATAAGGATCATTGAGAGAAACAGCAGCCAACATGTCCAGAGACTCAAAATGAGGATCTTCTTGTTCTTCATCAGAGGAAACCACAAGTTTCCTTTTGGAGGCCCCTTTTAGTTTGTGCTCTAAGACCTTGACCTGATTTCGCAGTTCTTCAATCTTAACCCCAAGAGAAGACTTGGTCTCTGCAAGCTCCTTTTTTAGACTATTAACCTCTGCAGCATACCTGTTGACAAGAGCATACACAGATGAGAGTGTAATGGGGTCCTCAGCTCCACCAGCAGATTGCTCTGTGGTAAGGGGAGCCTCATTGGACCTTTCAGAAGTAACCTGGTCATGCTCAATGTGAGGAAGATCTTCATCGAGAGGATTCCTCACAGGACTTGGTGTGGGTGGTCTATTGAGATCTGACTCATCATGAGTAGCTAGAGTGGGTGGAGGACTGGGACATGGTGGTTGGTCTGGAACAACATGAGTTGCTTCAATAGTTGAAGATGGGCCCTCATCAATGTGAACCAATGGATTACCATCAGTAGCAATAGGTGAGGAAGGAGGATTATGAGCCACAATCTCCTCATCAGCAGCCTCATTACCTTGGGGCAACATGGCTGCTAGCAAGGGATGATGTTCCCCCTGAAAGTGGGTTTTCATTGTAGCAAACAATTTAGCAGTTAAAGTACCTATGGGATAGAAAGATTGGGCCTGGGTAGAGGTGTCTAAAATCATTTGAAGAAACCTGGGGTACATTAAGAATTTTCCCTTTGTCTTTTGAATATTTTCAACCAAGTTTTCAAAAATATACTTAGAGAAATTGAAAGTTACCCCTTGTGAAAGACACACAATACCATAGCCCAGTCGTGTAGAGAACTGGTCCCATCCTCCAGTCTTGTTGCTCATGCATTGGAGCAGTGTGTGAACCAGGAACCTCCATTTTGGGCAGAGTTCCTTCTTTAGCCACATATCTGTTCTTGTTCCTCGATACCCAATAGCCCTTAGCCCATTAAGCACATCTTACTGATTAGAGTGAAATACTCCTTCAGCATCTTCCAGGTGAAGCTTCCTCCTGATCAGGTCCTCGGTCACAATGTACTCTATTTCATCAATCACAGCCCTAATCTCTGTCTCGCTCCTCTTCTCAGCAGTTTCCCAAAATTGAGTGATCAGTGGCTCATATATCTCATTTGGAGAATGAGATAGAGCATAGCAAATCTTTGACCTTTTCAGGAATTCCACCATAGGTTCGTACAGTTCATATCCCTTGCCGTTTCCCAGAAATGCAACTTTGTTGTGATCATGTTTGAATTCAAGAGCCATGAGGAATATGAGTGTTTAGGATTATGATTCTTGAAATGGTGAGTGTTTGTGAAAGTGGAATGAGAGAGAATTGGTTTGTTCTGAAGCGAGTAATGGTGGATGAAGTGTTTTTGCCCAAATTATAGTCAAAGAAAAATGGACCGTTTGGTTGACCTTTGCTGACGTGTATTGCATCTTTGTCCCAACCCAAAATAACACTTCGGCAGAAACATATGATCAATCTGCTGAAGTTATAACTTCAGCAGAATGCATCAAAGATTAGAGTATCTTCGGTAAGTTTCTAGAATTACTGTGCCACCCACTTGCATTAAACTCATTGAACCTCGAATCCGTCTATAAAATGATCCCAATGTAACTCATCTCTTCATCAAGATCCCCAAATAATTACCATAAACCCTAGATGCAAAATAAACCCAATTAACAGAATTGCACCATGAATACCAAACCTGAGATCATAGATCTCACTTCCTCATCTTCATCAACCTCTTCATCATCATCAAGTGGTGAATCAAACCCATGGTTCCATTACTTCCCTCAACCCTATCTACGACCAAATAAATCGCCCTTTCTCCCTTCTTCAGAAGATGACAGTGTAGTGAATCCAAGTGAATCTGCTGATGATTCTGATGACTCCTATAAGGAGGGAACGTCTTACTCCCAACCTCCAGCACCTTGGTCTCCACAAAGACCTCGTGCCAGGAATCCGCCACTCCCCAAAGATAGAGAGGTGGTTCTTGGTCTCACTACGCCATCTTTTGGTGCATGAACACACATCGTATAGTAGAAGGGCTTAAGGAGGGTGGATCGATTGCATTTTGGTTGAAATGAGTAGATGAATCACACAGGACACGTTAGTTCTCTACGTCATCCTGCGTGGTCATCGTCATCATCAATCGTTTGCATCAATCCATCCTCCCATTTTGGTCGTTAGCATCTTCGTCGAGTTGGTCATGCATATCCAACCAGCCAGTTAAACGGAATGGGTGGTTACGCAAGACCTACGAAAGCAAAGCCAACATCTAATGCATATCCAACATTCACTTAGATTTCGGAATGAGGGATATACACTAGTTTAGGCTTAGCTTAAGTGTACAGCTCGTATCTTGTAGATGCATAGTAGTAGGTTGACTTTATGTAAGCTGTAAGCTGTAAACTGTTTCTTGAATGAATGAATGAACAATTTGACTTCAATTTCTTTTCTTCAGTATTATAACTTCAGTGGAATCAAATTGTATGCTTCAGTATTTGATATCAGAAGAAACAAGTAACACCCTTTCAGCTATCTGACCATTTACTAATGAACCACACATGATGACTTTGATCTTGATCAAGGTATATATACATTGCAATCCAGATAAGGAACAGACAAACTGCAGAAACAGACACAAAAAAATATACACAACAACAAAAACAAACAAACTAGAGAAATATTAGAAGTTAGTGTTAGAATACAAACTAATATACAAAAATAATGCAGAGTTTGCACAAAATCCTCCCCTGAGGCATATGCCTCCCCTGAGGCCTATGCCTCCCCTCAAACTATGCAGTCAAGGGTTTAACATTCCAATATTGACCACGAGGTGTTGAAACCTTGGTCCATCAAACGCTTTTGTTAACAAGTCCGCCACATTATCATCAGTATGGATTTTAGCCACTTTTATCAAATGTTTTTCATAAGCATCTCTTATAAAGTGGTGCCTGATTTCAATGTGTTTCGTTCGACTGTGAAAAACTGGATTTTTGACTATGCAGATGGTACTTTGATTATCTATATGAATTGTAGTGTTCATAAAGTTGTACCCATAGTCCAGCAATTGGTTCTGAATCCAAAGGACTTGTCCACAGCAATTTGCAGCAGCAACGTACTCTGCTTCAGTAGTTGAGGTGGCCACGATGGTTTGTTTCTTGCATTGCCAAGAAATCAACCTCTTGCCAAGAAATTGGCAGCCCCCAGTTGTGGATCTTCGATCCAGATTTGCACCAAAGATAATCACTGTCACTATATGCTTCCAACTTGAAAGGAGATTCTTTTGGGTACCAAAGGCCTAAAAGAGGTTGGCCTTTGAGGTACTTAAAGATCTTCTTGACAGTATTGAGATGGGAAGCAAGTGGAGTGACTTGATGTCGAGAACAAACACTCACAGCAAATGTAATATCAGGTCTTGAAGCTGTCAAATACATCAATGAACCAATCATGGACCTGTACAGATGAACATTCACAGGTAGATCTGGTTCATTATTCGCTTTAGTATTTGGAGCTTCATAAGGTGTTGTGGCAGTCCTAACACCTTCCATACCAAACTTCTTCAAAATGTCCCTCACATATTTATCTTGACTGATAAAGATGCCATCCGGTTTCTGCTGAACCTGGAGACCCAAAAAGAATGTAAGCTCTCCCATAGCACTCATTTGAAATTCACCCTTCATAAGTTCCTCGAATTCCCTGCACCAAGCTTCGTTTGTGGAACCAAAAATAATGTCGTCCACATACACTTGCACCAAAATGATGTCTGAGTAATTCTTTTTGAGGAACAGAGTTTTATCAATAGCACCTCTTCTATAGCCATGCTTCAGCAGGAACGATGAAAGCCGAGCATACCAAGCTCTAGGTGCCTGATGTAAGCCATAAAGAGCTTTAACCACCTTGTAGACATGATTTGGGTGATCAGGGTCTTCAAATCCCTTGGGTTGAGTGACATAGACCTCCTCTTCAATCTCACCATACAGAAAAGCACCCTTGACATCCATTTGATACACCATGAAACCTATGTATGAAGCATATGCCAAGAAAATGCGAATTGCTTCAACTCGGGCAACAGGTGCAAACACTTCATCATAATCAATCCCTTCCTCTTGTCTGAAGCCTTGAGCTACCAACCTTGCTTTGTTTTTGATCACAATACCCCTAGCATCTCTCTTATTCTTCAAAACCCATTTTGTCCCAATGGCATATTTGCCATCAGGGAGTGGAACCAAAATCCAAACCTGCTGATTGTGAAATTGTTGCATTTCTTCTTGCATTGCTTCGATCCAGCTTGGATCGTTGAGAGCTTGAGAAACACTAGTTGGTTCCACTTGAGAGAGAAAGCAAGCAAACAGACAATGCTTGAGGTCTGTGTGATTGTCTCTTTGCTGGTTGGAGACATAAGAGAGAAAAGCAATCTGTCCAAACTGAGGACTGGTGATAGCCCTTCTAGTTCTAACAGGTGCCCGAAGATCACCTATAATGTTGGATTGAGGATGAGCTATGTTGATCCTCTGAGTAGTAGTAGGGTTGACCTCAATGGATGAATCAAGATTAGTGATGGTTGGTTCAAATTCAGCATCATAAGAGGGTGAGGTGAAAATGCCAGCTTTGGGTTGATGATTTCCAAGATCTGAAGGTTTTGGAAAGCGTGTATAGGGTTCACCAAAGTCTTAAGATACTTGAGAAGGAACAGCATAGCCTTCAGCAGATTTGGGGAAGGTAGGTGTGATAGAATCAACTTTAGCAGAAACATGGTTTCTATCGACTCCTTCATTATTAACCTCTCCATTCAGTTTCTCTGCTTCAAGCTTAGCTGCAAATTCTTGAGTCTGGAGCCTAGCAAGGTCCTCAGCATAATGAGAGTCATCTTCATCACTCGAATCAGCAGTATCCTTGGAGGTGGTACCTGCAATATTGTTAGGGGAGAAAGAAGGTACAAGTATGGGTTGCTCATCATCTTCAAACTCTTTTTCAGAGCCATCATCTAGGGGACCTGCATTGTTAGTTGGAGACACTTGAGGACCTGCATTTTGGTTAGCTAGATGTCTGTGGTAACCCGATAATCAGCTAAGTAGTCAAGATCAAAGGACCATGAATGACCTTGTCCTTGAACATTAGGCTTATCTTCCAAAAATCTCAGGTTCAACGTCTCTTCTATTTTCTTGGCTTGCAAGTTGTACACCCTGTATGCCTTACTATGAGTTGAATAGCCCACAATATAACCATCATCAGCCTTCTCATCAAACTTTCCCAATGGATCACTTGTGTTTAGAATGGTCACTTGACAACCAAAAGGTTTTAGGTAGTGAATGACAGGAACTTTCCCAAAGAGAAGTTCATATGGGGTTTTGAGTTGTGGTCTAGTAATGGACACCCTGTTTAGCACATAGCAAGCAGTGCCAACAGCTTCAGTCCAGAACATAGTGGGCAGTTTAGAGTCTGCAAGCATGGATCTTGCAGCCTCTATTAAGGTCCTATTCTTTCTTTCAGCTACCCCATTTTGTTGTGGGGTTCTTGGATTACTATAGTCCCTCTTTATGCCTTTTGACCCACAGAGTTCTATAAGAATAGCATTTTTAAACTCTATCCCATTATCACACCGAATACCTTTGACCTTTTTGTTCAACTGATTTTCAACAAGTGTGATGAATTCAGTCAGCACTTGAGATGTTTCATCTTTGGTTCTGAGAAAGAAAACCCAACAAAATCTGCTATAGCCATCAGTGATCACCAAACAGAAGTACTTATGATCAATGCTTCTGACTTGAGTTGGACCAAACAGATCCATGTGAAGCAACTGAAGAGGTTCAGTGATGATGCTCATAGCATTGATAGCTTTGTAAGAGGCTCTGTGTTGTTTTCCTTTATTGCAAGCGACACAATTATGATCATTGGTAAAACTTTGGTGGAAGACCTTCAACAAGACTCATGTTAGAGAGTTTGTTAATGGTCTTGAAATTCACATGCGCCATCCTCCTATGCCATTTTGTGGATTCATCAATTGATGCTTTAGCCACCAAACATGTGAGGTCACCATCAGGTTGAACTTTATTAAGGTTGAATGTGTATAAGTTGTGAGTGCGAGGAACTTTCAGTAGAATTGACGTTTCTTCGGGGAGTTTGAAGTCTTTAGACAGCACAAGACATTCATTCTCTGTGAAGAGGACTTTGTTCTTAGTGTCACAGATTTGTGAAACAGAGAACAAGTTGAAATGCTGAAGTTCCTTAACATAGTACACATTTTCAAAATCTAGATGAGGTGTCTTTATGGTGCCTTTCCCTGTGATACTACCATCACTTCCTCCAAAAGTTACATTGCCTCCTCCTTCAATAGGGACAAAATTGTGCATTATATCCCTGTTCCCAGACATGCTTCTGGAACAGCCACTATCAACAATACCAATATTCTTATGCTTAAGGGGATGATCCTACAAACAACCACAAAATATATACAAATTGTTAGTATACAGTGGAGGTTCAAGTCATTACTGACTTGAACCTGCCTTGTGGATCACAGGTTTAGGACAAGAGTATTTAGAGGATCCACCATTGTTCTTGGTCCTCCATTGATAATTGGGTCCCTTGTTAGTCCAAGAACAACCTGCTGAGGGCTTCACAGCAGTGCTCCCATATCCCATCCCAGTATACATAGAGTCAACATATGTAGGCCAATAACCATGTTTAAAGTATGGGCTAGTTGGTTGCACATAAGGTCTGGTGACTGATTTTCTCCAATGAGAGTCAGTATTAGCTGCTTGTGGGACATAAGGTGGAATATTAGCAACATTGGTCCATTTAGATTTGGGTTTCTGGTGAGTAGCACATGCACCCAATCTTTGCTCATAAAAATCACAATCCTTAATCAAATGAAATTTACTTCCACATACGAAACATGTCTTCTTCTTGGAAGATTTATTCAAATAGGGAGATGTTTGATTACATGAAGAAGTACTTAAATTAGAAACATTCAAGGAATTGTTTTTAACAGACTGATTATTCAAAGATTTAAAAGACAAGTCTTCAGAAGAAACTGTCTTGGAAGTTGATTCCTCAGCAGCTTCCTTAGAAGGCTTGTAAGTAGACTGGGGTGCAGGCTCAGGCTTGGAAAGGTCAGACTTCTCATTTGAATCACAGCTTTCATCGGAAGTAGACCCTTGATCCGATGAATTGTCACTGTCAGAACAAGAGACAAAGTCATTAGATGAGGTATCGGGGTCTGGCAAGTCTTTTGACTTTTTGCCATATAGATGATGTGATCCATCAAAGTCAACAAAGTGATGGCAGGTCTGTGGGCATGAATTCACCTCTAATAGGTCCAGGGACAGCATGCATATCACCCTCTTTAATAAAGTTAGCTAACCCTGCAGGTGTGGATTTACGACCATCATACCTAGCTTCTACTCCTACATACTTTTGAAATCCTAATCCTAAGCCAGAGGTTACAGATTGACTATTATAGAGTTCTCTAGCCAGATTATCACCTGAAATTAACCATTGTTTATTCCTAGCTATTTCCTCAGCTACTTTTTCTTTAAGCTCTAGGTTCTCAGACACAGCTTCATTCTTAGCTTTCTCAGACAGTTTTAAATAATTATTAGCAACTTCAAGATCAAACTGTAATACCTTTATCTTTTCTTCATAAGCTATTTGATTCTTTTGAAACCATACCTTTTGTCTTTCAACTGTTTTTAATGCTAGTTTATGAGCTTCATTTTCAATATAGCATTCATCAAACTTAGGTTTCATAGCATCATACTCTTCTTTAAGTTCATTGTATCTTAGACTACAACCAAATATACAGTTGTGTACCTGAGATAGTCCCATCAAGGCAAACTGATCATGCCTTTCATCCGAAGTGCACCTTGCCAGCAATCCAAGCTTATCAGAATCATGAGCTTCTTCATTTACAGGTTCATGTGCAGTCCAGTTGACTTGTTCATCCATGGTGAGGAGAGCGGCTGAAGCTCCAGTTTCCTGCTGTTTCTGCTGATAGGAAAGGTAATTAGCTCCATCTCCACTTTTCCTGTCTTTGCATTCCCTTGAGAAATGCCCCATCTGGTGACAAGTGAAACACTTGACTTTCCTCCTGTCAAAGCGGGCTGGTTCCTTTCCCTTGAAAGCAAACTTCCTTCCAGACTTCTCTTCAAACCTTTTGATGTCTACTGACAGTAATGCCACCTGCATTTTCAGTTTCATCTCCTCCATTTCAAGTGGGTCCAACTGATCAAAGTCTTCATATGCAAGATACTGCTGAGTATCATAGTCAGTAACAAATGAATGAAGAACATCCTCCATCACACTACTAGACCTAGCTTGAGAACATGGTGGAGTGGGACGAGGGTTATGTGGTGGAGGGGGGGATGAAGATGATGATGGAAAGTAGTTGGAGCTCGGAGACGATGGAAAATAGTTGGAACTAGGAGCTTGCACCATCACGTTGGAGTGAGATGTCCCAACAAAAGCTGCATGGCCAGACGAGGATGTATGGTAGGGAGTTCTGACATCAGGTTCAAGGGTTCTGAGTCTGTTATATAGCTCATCAAAGGTAAGCATATCCAGCCCTCCTTTAGCCTTGAGAGCAATACTTACATGTAACCATGATGGAGGTAACGATCGAAGGAACTTTGAGTTGCAATCATCATTATCCGGTTTTGCATTCAGCTGGTTCAGCTGACTCA
Organism: Chrysanthemum makinoi; assembly: GCA_910596185.1. Classification (NCBI taxonomy): domain Eukaryota; kingdom Viridiplantae; phylum Streptophyta; class Magnoliopsida; order Asterales; family Asteraceae; genus Chrysanthemum; species Chrysanthemum makinoi. The sequence goes on along the minus strand of OU343221.1, from coordinate 7,504,803 downwards.
AGATCCTATGGAACCTGTCGTATCCTTTGTGAATGCCTTCTTCTTCAGAGATATTGAAGTCCTGAAATTGTTGTCTCAGCATGGACTTCCTCATTCTCTTTGATTCTTCATTTCCACCGAACCTTGCTTTGAGAGCCATCCATATGTCCTTTGCATCATCCATATGATGAAAATCACACAGATGATCTTCTGGAATGGCTTGAAGCAGAATGGTATTTACTTTATGCTCTCTCTGCATAGCTAGTACCTCTTCAGCAGTTTTTGGTGGAGCCATGATAAATTTCCCACCCCTGTCAGGGATCATCTTCTTTAAACTGTTTCCTTTCTTTACAACCTCCCACAGATTCCAATCAATATTGGAAATCCAGTTTTCCATCTTCATAGCCCAAAGTTCATATTCTTCCCTTTTCAAATAAGGAAGTTTACCATTACTGTTTGAGAGACTGAGCTGTTGCATGGAAGTGGTGTTGGTGTTGTTTGTGTTGGTGACTTCAGTTTCATTATCGGATCCAGGCATGGTGAATGAATGTTCTTAGTATCGTAGAGACTTCCCGAGGCTCTGATACCACTTGTTGAAAACACAAAGACCTTGATAGATCTTTAAGCACTCGGAGATCGTTAGTGTTGCCTATGTAATCACAAGCAAACTAATAGAAGATCTCTACAACTAGTATTCTGTAGCGGAAATAAAATACAAGTTACAATAACTAAGAACTCTTTGATCCTCTATGGATCTTTTGATTATAGAAACTCTATGTTTCAGATGTTTTACAAGACTTGAAAGACTTTAGAAAAGCTTGTTCAAAACCTATCTATTACAAACTAAGCATGGTTTCTTATATAGGCAAGAAACCCTAATGAGCGTTGACAATTTACACTCCTAATACTAACATAGACTAAGCATGCATCTAGACAAGCATGCAACTAATCATATTGTTTTGTTCATCATTTTGTTTATTCTGATTAAGCTCTACATAATACGGCGCCAACCTATCTTTAATACGGCGCTGACTTTTACTCTATACTGAGCTTATCTCTCCTACGTGGTACGCACTTTCAGCAGCAACACAATATCTGCTTTAGCATTTCTGCTGAAGTATAACTTCAGCAGAATCCATTCTTCTTCGGCAGAATCTCTTCGGCAGAATCTTCGGCAGAATCAGTAGTTTACCTTAATTCCCAACAGAAGTTTCTACTGCTTACATTCTCTATTTGTTGATAACAAAAAGGGGAAGAGATGTTGGAGTGGTGTGGCATGGATTAAGGGGAAGACAAAGGAAGACAAGAATGTTTCATTCATAGTGAGATTTAATTATCTCAACTTCTGCTACTTCGTCTAGGGAAGTTCGTACACGACTTTGTTTGTTTTGTCATCATCAAATAGGGGAAGATTGTTGGGATTCTTGATTCGATGATACAAAACAAGAAAGAATGAAACATCAAGGACTTAAAGTGACAAAGATGAAACCTACAAAAAGATGGAAGGACTTGCTTGCAAAAGAATATTTATTATTTAGTCCTTGGTAGAGATTTGTAAACCCTAATCCTCTAGTATATAAAGAGGACAAGGGATGTAGGTTTTAAATAATTAAGTCTTCCATAATGTAGTCATTAAAGGTGTGTGTGTGTCTAGGCGTCAAGTCCTCTAAGTAGACGTCTAGGATTTGTGTAGTTTAGCCTCAAGGATCTTTGATCCCTGTTACAAGCTTAGTGTAACCGTATTATACCGATTAAATAATATTTGAGGCTTGGAGTGATTATTAAGATAAACCTTGTGTCAATAACTATGATTTGTTTTATTCCGCTGCGTACCAAGTTTATTGTCATTGTTATTGTTAACCCTAGAGGCTCAAAACGATCTCAAGGAGTTCTAACAAACTCCACAAGTTCCCTCTAAGGAAGTTGTTCCTATTCCCATTCCCAAGCCTGAACATCCAAGAAAGCTAGTGGATGAAAGCTCTGAAGAAACTGAATCAGACGATGAGATCTTCTACTCTGAAACTGCAACCGACGTTACTCCATCAGTAGCTAAACCTCCCAGTCCACCAGCTGACAAAGGTAAAGGGAAAACCCCAGTGATTAAGCATGATAAGGAGAGTTCTGAAGAAGAACCAGTTGACGAAGAAAGAGAATATCAAAAGAAGTTGAAGGAACTCAGACAAAAACACTTTGCCGAAGAATTCGTAAAATATCAAACTCGCGGCCCTGGAGGTTCAAGTGGTGGTAATCAAGCCACACCAGTTCCTGATGCAGTTAATCGACCCGATAAGGGAACTGGTACTACCATCACCCACGAACAACAACAAAGGCAGATTGAGGATTCGATCAACTTTGATATTGAGGAACAAGCAATGGATAAGACTGAGAAAACTCCTGCTGATGAAACAAAGACTGATGAAACGGCTAAGTCTGGAGATGAAGAAACCGCTTATGATCAATTTCTTCTAGACAGTCCCACACGTTCTAAGGAGGAAACTTCTGAACCACCTAAGGACCCCGAGCCTCCTCATGTCTCTTCATCATCAGACTCATCCTCTCATTCTTCACCACCACCGTCCAAAAGATCAACTAGATCCACATCCAAATCAGTGAAGAAGCCAATGGCATCTTGGATCTCTCAAGCTAAGACACGAATCGTTAAAGCTGTCAAACAGGTCAGAAAGAAAGACGTGCTTTACAAGAAGCTGAATTTTCTCGCTGACCAGGTACAGTATCTTCATGATGAGAATGACAAGATGCAAGCTGAAAGGGAGTACGTCCAGAAGTTGAAACAAGATCTGCAAGAGGAATTGAACGAGATGATCAAGGGATACACTCACAAGTTCCTTCTTGACATCGTTCCTGGAGTTACAAAGGAGATGTTTACCAAACAACTCTATCCGAATCTATTACATTTGGCCAAGCAAACTATGAGATCAACACCAATGCATGTAAACATCAATCCAACTGATCCCATAATCTTCTCAGATGCTGAATTGGTTAACCGGCTGGTAGCTCAAATGTCTAAACGATCTGCAACATTTGCCTCTTACGAAGGTAAATTGTTTGAAGCATTGCTGGAATACCAACTTAAATCAGCATGCAGAGAAGAAGCTCAAAGGCCTAAACGTCCAAGAGACGATGAAGATAAGGATAAGGATAAGAATGACGAGCCTAAACGCCCGAAGAAAACTGGTGAATCATCCTCCATGCAACCTCCACCCCAAAGGACTCCAGCTCAACCACGATCTCATCCTCGCTCTTCTACTGACAAACCTCAGGACTCTGAGTTACCACCCCAGACTCAGAAAACCGGTGATCATTTCGAGTATACTGGTGGTGACGATGAGGGAGTCCATGAGCCCCAACAACAACCCACCTCTCCCGACATAGCTAAGAAACCAGAATCCTCATCTAGGCCAAAGAAAAAGAAGAAGAAGGCGCCTAAGGCTGACGTCGTATCATGGCTAGACGAGGATGACACTGAATATGACTGGTTCTCTAAACTTGTTGATTCTACTCCCTACCCACCTGAAGGTCAAGATGCGATAGAAGGTCGTACTTTGGAGCATGCTAAAATTCTTCAAGATAAGTTTCGGGTAAAGAAGATGACGAAATCGGAGTTGAGAAGAATCAAGAATGAAACATTTAAACTACTCAAAGACAACTCAGAAAGTGCTATTGAAGTTGAGTATCACCTTGAAAACATAGCACGAGCCATGTCTAACAACATTGATTGGCTTAACCCTGAAGCAAACATCGACTTTACCAGAAGAGACAACGCTCCATACTACACCGATTGGTCTAAACCTCTACCAACGATTGGCCAACCAGATCAGCCTAAGATTCCATTTCGATACTTCTTCAACAAAGATTTGGAATTTCTTCTGCACGGTAGCGATGGTTCAAGGAAATACGCTACATCACTTACACTTCCGTTCCCGGCAGCCATATACTCCAACTGTATAGCCATCGAAGAAAAGGCTACTCACATGTTTTCTAACAGTGTGGAACAATATGACATCGATGCAATGTACGGGATTCACCATTGGCCCTAACGCCGACGAATCTATTACAAGAGCTGCCAGGTTCGAAAGTCACAATATGCAGTGTATAGTACTAAAGGAATCGTTGCTATTAAGCATGTTGATCTTTTGTCTAAATGGGACTACACTTTCCTCAAGAATATCGTGGTCAAAAGACAAGACGAAAGGGACTATGCATTCTGTGAAGCGGACTTTCAGAACTTGTCTCTCAACGACATTGAAGATCTGTATCTTGCCAAAGTACAGGGACGCATGAGACAATTCTCGACTGAAGTTCAACGTGAATACATCAAGTCCTTACTTATCTTCATCAGAAGCATAGTGATACAGGAACGTGTAGAAGATTTACAACTTGCTGTTGAATCATATCAGACCCGTGTCAACTTCACTATACCTAAGCTGGAACTTCCTGACATCAACCAGCTTCCACAATACACTCTCATCAGCAAACCATTTGGAGTGGTTTACCGCAGTGAACTACAACGCAACTGCTTGATGGCGTGTAATGAGCTTCATAAGTTCGGGGATCACACTCTGAAGCATGTCAGGGACGGCTTGGCTTATAGGTTGAAGGCGATATATGAAGGCATTGGGTCTCCAAAGCGATGGAATTCTCAGGAAAGACGGGATGTGAAGAGGATCATCACCATGATTGATGAAAGGTTGTACAGAAGGGACCAGTTCAGAACACTGGAGAGCTTTGTAGGTGGTCGTCCCAGGATTACTCTCACCGACTATCAACGCCCAGTTCGCATTCCTGGTGATATTACTGGACTTCCTGGTACCCCTTAAACTGCTTCTATTTCATATTATTTTGGATGTGTGATTATATAATGACAATGGCTTGTGCACATATAACAGTGTACAACCCGTTGTTGTAATGAAAGGACCCTGTGGTACGCTTCAGTGCCACAATCCTTATAAAATGAGCGAAAGCTTCTTACTTTTGAGTAAAACCTATCAAACCTTTCATTTTTCAAAGGTTTTGCTCAAAAGAACAAGTACTTCCCCTTATGTTTTTCAAAACCTCAACTGTTTATATCAATTGTTGAGGGAGAGTATTTGACTTAAAAACTTTGTTCACAAATGGTTCTTTGTGTAATCTTCCCACAAAACTCAAAATGGTCATATTTATTCTCAATATTTCTTCAAAAATAACATTTATATGCCATTTTTTAGGGGGAGAAAATTATGTGATAAGAAATATGTTGTGTTTTGCTATTGAATCATCGTGTGAAAAGACTTCAACCCATGAATTGATGGGAACTGAACATTATACATTGAAAAGATTTGTCTTCCAAGACTTATCCAAGTAAATTGTACCTATTCGAGAAGCTCTTGATAGACATGAACTTTGACGGGTTTGACAACCTTTCGGGGTTGTCCACATCTTCAAGGTAGTTATTAGAGCTAGTTGTCACCTAAAAGCTGACAATGTATCTCTTTAACTATGCAACGTAATCGTATCTCGCAAGGAACTGTCTATCTTGAGTCGATCAATTCAAAAAGTGTGCGCTCTTCTCTCACTGTGTAGATTTCCGTCAAAAATCTTAAGCACATGTTGAGGGGGAGTATTTCTGAAAATCAAAAACTCTTGAAGTGTTCAAACATGTTTTTCATTCACAAACACTTCGAGAGATTTTCATGAAAATGGTTTTATGGCAATGGAGTTATAAGGTGATTAAGGTTAGGAATAACTGTCATATGATCCGCCAGAACCGGAGGGATCTACCCAAGGACACTACCAATAGTTAGAATTAGAAGTCCTTCAGTATGATTATAAAAATGAGAAAATGAGAATCGGAGAAAGAAGGAGTTGAAGAATTAAAAAGAAAAGCAACGAAAAGGGTGAAAAGAAATAGCCTTCCAGATTATTCAACTTAGGGCAGACACCGGGTTCAATTCATATGCTACTGGTTGTCCCTTGATGACACCGGTATTGAAAATTAAAAGTCGTCATGGACCCAGTGACGCATGCACTAAACCTTCTTAGCCACTCAAGTTTCTCTCAACAGAAGCTTGTTTCATTCTCACAGGGAACCCTACATAATCTATCGGCTTTCTCTTAGAGATTGCTGGTATTGAAGAAGGAGACCCTCTCCCTAGTCTCCGCTCAGGAAAACCAAAATGCACTATTGAGTCTAGAGCCACGAGATTCATCAAAAGATCTCATAGGTACACTTGACATTTCATCACTTGTTGTTCAATAATAAGAACAACAGTGGTACGTTATCGAGTCCAACACAGATCCTAGCAATCTGTCGAGAACATGTATGAGAGGTTCATAATTGTGATCCTCAGTGATTGAATGGAAACTCCTGCCAGGGTCAACATCAAACAGCCTTGACAGCAGGTCACTTTGATAACTCCCCGTGGATTACGCTTAGTGTGTCTCAATCGGTCTACAGTCGTGAGGTGATGCTTCGGTGTACCTCAGCGACTCATCTGAACTGTAGGTGTACTTCGGTACATCGCGTTATCTCACTTGTGGGACTCCAGCTCAGGAACGGCCTTTGTGAGAATTAGAGTTGTGTTTTCACACTATGCTGTTAACACTCTCGAAGTTCAAACTTGTAAGTACTGGAATCCGCTTATTACTAACCTTTCTTATGTTTTCTTCTTATGGAAGCTCTGGAGCGGACTGATCATGCAGATTCTTCACATGCTCATACCAACAACATCATTCATGGAAGTTCTATCAAAAGGCAACACAAAAGTCTGAAAGATTCTTCATCAAGTCAAAGAATCTACAAAGTTAAAGACTAAGAGAACTTCATCAGTACTGTAATCCAACGTTAAAGAGCGTGTGAGCATGTTGAAGAAAGACGTAGAGACACTGGAGCAACGAAGCAAACCTGATGCAGACAACATCTATATACTATCACTACCATCATAAAGAACAAAGATCAAAGAACAAAGATGACGTCAAAGCAGAAATTTTCAAAGGAAACAATTTCTCTACACTGGGGAGATTGTTCAAATCAAGACAATTCCTCTCACAAGAAAGAAGAATGTCAGAAGACGTCAAAGCTACTATTACATCAACACCTTCACCGTTCACATTATCAATCACTAACACTTAGGGGGAGATTGTTGGAATCACTCCTAAACTAGAATTCAAGTGTTAGTAATTAATATGTAATAGTTAGCTTAATATGGCTTTTATGTTAGTAATCTTGCCAAGGCTTATGTAGAAAGCCCATGAGCCTTGGCCCAAGTCCAATAAGGAAAGGAATGGACTAGGAGTGTTGCCCTAGCTCCCTCTCCTATAAATACCTTGTAATAACCCTCACTTAAGGGTTGGTTGTTCAATTCATTCTCTTTCACTATTGCTACGCATAACCTTTCTCTAATTCATACGCATAGTGTTTGTTTGTGGTTTGCTCATCCGATCTCTTCTCTTCTCTATTTCTACATATTGATGCTTGTGTTACTAATATGGTGACCTAACAGTTACGTTGTGGGTTAAGTGAGAAAGAGTCACAAAAGTAACTAAATAGCCAAGTCTTTATCACACTCTATAAATGCCCAAACAAGTCATCTTCGCGGAAGGGTAGAAAGAAAGAAGACGAAATAAATAATCGCGCCCGGAAAACCTTACTGCAAATCCAAATAAGAAATACCGTTTAAACAACCCCGTAGTCAACTTTGTTCAAATAAGCAATTTCAAGCCGTGACATAATATTTTTCGTGAAAATGTATATACCAAAGGGCCAAACTGCATATTACAACAAATCTCATCATCAACTCTAGTTATCACAAATCACGTCGTCAGACTGCATCATCAAATTACCACACGCATCCCATGATAACAAAAATATTAGCTCAATTTCTTATCACCAAATCTGGTGCAAAAACATTAGTGCAAGTCCAACGGGGATCACATGTAGCCCAATTGATAAATAATAATCTCGATCCATTCCAAAACATGATACCAACTCATGTAGTATATCCGGAAAATAAAGCCCATTTTACACCCTTAATTTTCGTTAAGAGTATGAGTCCGCGGATATCTGATTCAATCGATTGGAACCGAGGCCCAAAAGTTTCCACATAACCCGTTCCAAAATTAATACCATTAATCACATGATCCATTGAAATCATTTATCCCATCATATCACTCAAGTAATTCATACTTGACCAGTTACCAATGAGAATACACGATCAGTTAAGAAATGTGATTTTCACTAACCATAACATTAAAAATGTATGACCATGAGTTAGGAGCCGATCCAAAAATCCACAAACCAATTACCAAAATGTGATTTTAAATTCACATACCATATGTATTCAAAAAAATCATGGTCCATCCAAAAATCTACAACTCACGGCCCATCCAATATCCACAACTCACGGCCCATCAAAAATTCTTACATGATCCAGTCACTTAACACCCAAAGATATAAAGCGTGTCCTAAAAATTAGGTCATTACAGAACCCTAAACACACTCTGGAAATATTATGCCTCCCTCTACACTTGATTTATTCCTTCAGCCAAATCTCTTCTAACCCAAAAAAACTCCCTACAGCCACCAAATCCCTCTTACCATCTACAAACCCTAAAGCTTCTCTCACATTTCGTCCGCCCCTTTTAGACATCAAACAACATCAACTTTGTTAAGCATATCATGCTCACCACAGGGATGGTTTGAGCTCGACATTAACGCCATAGGGATGGTCTTGGTAGGTTCTATTTCATACGGCTCTTTATGATTTTGGGTAGGTTGATTCAAATTTGATCCATCTTGTATTTTGAAAATAAAACGAACCACGAAAAATCATTTAACATAATTGTTATAATCTTTTCTTTGAATCGTATATTATCACAACTGTTGTTTCGATTATCTTTTTCTTAAAGAACCAAAGATTTTGATTCAACAATAATGTTTAAATCGTTTCTTTCAATTCGGACATTGTCAATAGAAGCTTTAAGATCAATGATGACTTCAATTGGTTGGTTGATTGATGTTGACATTAATCATTTAATAATCCACCAAAAGGAAGCTGAGATCGGACCCTTTTCATTTTCAATTTGAGTAGTCAAGTAGAGATCTTGTGTTATGAGTGTAATCTTGTGATATGGAACTCGATTATCTTGGTTGAGAAATGGTAGTCAACCGGTTGCCTTCATCTTGAGTCGTTATTCTAGAATACCATAGGAACCAGTGATGTTTTGGACTGAGGTTTCTAACTTTATTATTGTTTGAGTCTTGGATCAATTATAGATAACTTCGTGTGTGCCATCTAAGCTGGTCGAGTATTTGTTGAGAATCACACGAATAATCTGAGATCTTGAAACTATCTTTATCAATAGTGGATGATAAGGTTAGATGTAGATTGGATGTAGGATTTGATGAATGATGTTTGTTGAAATCAGTTAGTGTAGATGTATTGATGGTTAGTAGTAGTGAAAGATCTTTGATGTTGATGATGTTTGATACTTGTGACTGTGATTGTTGAATGAATTGTTTGTACAGGTTGGTTGATCATTGATGCTTGTATGAATTGAAACAGTGATGCTAGAAATGTGGTTTTGATCTTTGGTGATTAGTGATGTTAGTTTCAATAGCAGTAGACTAGATTTTAGACAAGATGCATTATTTCTTTCGTCAAACCGCATCTGAATATGACAAACCACATCGTATTTTATTAAAACGCATCTGACTTAGTCAACTCGCATGCCTGCTCAAACCGCTTCATATGATTTCTTACTTGACAAACCGCATACCATTTGTTTGACAAAACGCACTTTTTACAAGTCGCAGTTGACTTTTTGACTTTTTAATTGACAAACCGCAATTCCTTTAGTCCTCAAACCGCATAGTCCCATACGTCAAAACGCATGAGTAGACAAACCGCATCAGTGTAATTAAGACAAACCGCATCACTAACATTTACTCAAATCGCATAGGCATTGATGCAGGTTTTACTGACCAGGTTTTAATATTTATAGTTACTCGTTATACCTATGGTCTACCCTAATGCACTAACGGGCAGTGTATCCGGTCGTGTGTAGTGTATTAATGGGTAAAACCGAGGTCGTCCCAAGAGCTATGTGTGTTGGATTATTACTAATTAAATTACTAAAGCAGAATAAAGCAAATAAAGGAAAATAAAAGATAGAGGGAAATCAATAGAGAAAGTGGTGTTAACCTAGTTAATCCTCCTAGCTAGTTATGTCTACGTCTACTTACTTCCAATTACTTCAGGTGGGGTCAAATTCGAGAGGACAACATTTGGTCAATTCGCCCTAACCTATCAGCAAAGATGCCACCATAGGAGAAGTCAGGTGTCCCCTCATAAGTCCTGTTGTTCCTGGTCCTCTAAGCCGAGTCATTAAGTACCGCTACATGCTAGGTTTATAATAGTGACTGCCCGGCTGTTAGGAACTTAGACACTCACCCCCTAATTCATAAGTTCATCCAAACGGTAGGTGATCAGTTGGTCAAATCGCACAAGTAGAAAGGGCCGTCAGTTGGTCATATCTTACCCTTCCCATCTCAGTCCGCTCACCTAGGGTCAGTTGGTCATATCTCCTAAGCAATTGGCCTCTACCGCCATTTAAAACTACCGAACCAAGGGTGGCTACCAATAAACTATGCATGCATACACTTAGAAATAATTGTGCGGAAATAAAGTAACCGCAAACAAAACAATTAAGAAATCATAACTAGGCCAACACCAAGAGGTGCTTAGCCGCTCATATTAATCATACAAACCAATTCAATATTCAAAGGTACGAAATACATGAATTGAAAGTAAAGAAAATATAAAATGCTAATGCTTATCGTAGGGGAGTGATTTCTCCCTTGGAGACAGCTCGGTATGCTCCTCTGGACCTTCCTTTAGCTTTTTCCCACGTTATCTGATAGTTGTGTGTGTAATGGGATGATTAGAAATGTTGGAATTCGTGGGGTATTTATAAGCCAGATCTGGGTTACGGCGTAACTAATGTAAGGGTTACGATGTAACCTTCAATTTCTTCGTAATTTGCACTAGATCTGCTAGTTACGGCGTAACCTTATGAGTGGTTACGCCGTAGTCTTCAATAAACTTGGTTAAGCCGTAGTTGATGGAGTAGTTACGGCGTAATTATCAGCGGTGTGGATCCTCATTTGACCTAATAGAGTTACGTCGTAACCTTTGGGGAGAGTTACGCTATAACCTTCTGATGAGTTGGTTTTCTGAGTCACGCAATAGTTACGGCATAATGTGAGAGATGAGTTACGCCATAACTTCTTCAAAATCAGCATACTATGATAAATCTTTAGATAATTCGCCAATTCCGCGTCTCTTTAGCTCCAATGCTCGTAATTTACTTGAAAGTGGAAAACAATGGAAAACAAGCGTAAATCCATATAAATGATATAAATTACAAGCAATATCGTGGGAAATTGACACTTAGTATTCTGGATTATTTGATGTTATCAAGCATTTTGTGACAAACCGCATCCAGTATGTCGAATCTGGACATAATATGACAAACCGCACATTTGGACAGTTTTGGTAACAAATCGCATGATAGAATCATATAAGCAGATCGCATGATAAGCAAGCATAAAACAGTTTAGACACAGATTTGACAATATCATAAAAAACTGCTTAAGGACAACGGCTTAGTCAAGTCATATAACCACATATGCATCAACACCAGCAATTACATGAAACAAACAAAAGCAAACATCCTCAAAATCTCACACGAACCACATCAAACCGCATCAACAAAACTACACAAACCGCATACAACAAACCGTATAAAAGCATGAATCGAACCACGAGAATCAACACAAACAACAAAACCTAGGCTCTGGTACCATTTTTAGGATCAAACATATTATGTTGTTTAGATGATTCGGGTGGTCTAGGATTGTGATGAAACAAGTATGCCATGTTTAGAGAGATGAAGAGAGTAGAGAGGGTGTTTCTTAGAGAGAGAGAGTAACAAAAAGGAAAAGGTTAGATTATGAAAGAAGCACCACCCCTTACAAGGATAGAAGGGGTATTTATAGTTACAATGAATACGTCCTTCTATCGGACTGTGGATCTGGCATACAGTGGGTAAAGACCCGTCATTCATCCACGGTGTTACTCTAAACTAATCTATGCTAATAACTAACTAATAAAGTAGTAAATAACGATATGTCTATGAGCTAACTTATGCTAGATTGTATTTGGGGTGACCGACACTTCACTATGGAATTTCTAATTCCTAACAAATTGGAACGACCGTTTTTCTGGGTTGATGACTTTGCCTATCCTGCCTTGTTTTCTTAGAGTTCCAATAAGAATTGTTTGAAGGATCCCGTTCCTCATGCTGATGAGCATAATGCTGAACATTATGCTAATCTTGTTGGCCATCCTGATCCTTTTCGGGTATTTCTAGAAGTATTTCTTTGCTGGGTTGGTTTGAGCCGCCACTATTCTTTGGGTGAGGACATGTATCCTGAGTTTCTTCATGACGATGGAGCTGGTACGTTGTTTTTTTTTGTCGTTATTTACACCCTTCTTTTCGCATAAAAACTTTGATCTGTTTTCCTTATTTTGTAGTGATGAGTTGGCCTGATTATATTCAGTCTCCAGATCCTGCTAAAGTCAGAATGGTTGCGCGTCCTCGCTGTGAGGGGGAGCCTAGCCTCTTAGAGGTTGCTATTCGTCGTACAGTGCCGCTTCTTCCTATTGCCCCCCCCCCCTCTTACTGAGGATGAATTGGAGGCTAGCATTAATGTTCTTTTTGGGCCTGAAGGTGCTGATGTTAATATCGGAAGTAGGTTAGCCCTCGAGACTACTGATTCTGATGCTGATCCTGCTACTTCCAGTCCTTCATTAAAAAGGAAAGAGAATCCTTCGCTAATTATTGGAGAACCCTCTAGTCCTGCTAAGAGGTTTCATCCTGACTTCCCTCAAGGGTAGTCTGTCAGTGGCATTCCTGCTGGTGGGTTTCAGGCTTTGTTGAATAGCAGTGTCTTGGATGCTGAGTTTGGTTTTACAGCTCCCCAAACTGTGCCTTTTATTACTACTTCTATTTCGGCGACCCCTGAGCGCGAGGTTGGGCTTTCCGCTGATTCTTTTATCAGGCGCAAGCCTTTTATTGGCACATCTTCAAAGGTTTGTTATTTTCTCCAATTATTCTTCTGATTCTAGTAACTCTGCTACTGGGCTGAGGTTACTTCTTGTACTAGGTCTGAAACTGCTTTAGGTGTTATTGCCACTACTGTTGTAACGACTGTTTCTGTCCCGGTATTGGGGAATGCCCTTCCTACTTCCTCCCCTTTTTTAGGTGGTTCATCCTCAGGTGGAGGTGCCGACCGAAATGTTAGAGACCTTCCCGGTCCTTCTTCTAGTCAGCCCTTGGCTGATGACATTCGGGTTGCTGTTAGTTTGGACACTTTGCGGTCATAGGAGCGATATCTTCCAGATTGGAAGGTATTCAATGGGTCATTTCTTGATAATACCTTAGACTGTGTGAAGTTGTTGACGGGGTTGCCCCTCCCCGACTTTTTTCTTCGCTCCGAGAAATGAGTTACGACCAGTTATTTTTAGGATTTGATGTCTTGTCAGCTCGCCATCTGTGCTTTGGTTCTGAAGTTCAGATGCGTGCGGAACGTGATTTTCAGGAGAAGGAGAGGTTTTTTGATAGGTGTAATCATCAAGCTGGCATGATTTTCATACTAGAGTCCAGGTTGTCTCAGATTGAATCTTAAGCTTCTGAGGCGCTTTCTCTTCGCAATCGTGTATCCTTTCTTGAGGCAGCTGGGAGAGAGAATAAGGTGTTGCTTTCTAGGGTCAAGGAACTTGAGTCCTGTATTTCTAACAAGGATGACGAGTGATAACGCTACACGCGTCGTTCGGGGTCAAGGAAACTTCCTTTTCTTCGAGCAAGTTTTATAACACCCTAGGCAGTGAACCTAATCGTTGTAGTGTAGTAATTAGGGTAAGCCACGGGTATTGATATCGTTCTCTAGGGGAATAGGAATGCTAGTGAGAAGTTACTACGCTAAGGTTAAGGTTGAGGAAGATTATTTTTTATCTTTTTTATGTTTTTTTTTTAGGAAATTGAAAAGTACGAATCTCGGGTATTGGATTTGGGGGGGGGGGGTGGTATTTCTACCGATTACTCTACTATTATCTAATTATCTAAACTAAGGTGGTGGTAGTCTATGTCTAATTAATGTGTTCTCGTATGATAGTTTAAAGATGTGTTTACTTAGGTTTTACTACTCCTTAATTATCTCCTATTGATGGTTGAGTTGTCACGTCCTTATTCTTAGTTGCGTTGTGTGTCTAAAGTTGTAGGGTATGCGTTTCTCCCTAACTCTTTGAACTTACCAAAGGGTCTCGTCTACAAAACCCACTAGGGATAATAAACTCTTACTCTAAGGCACTCTTTGGATGGTTTAGCTTACAACTACTCAGGTAATTATATTCTAAGGTTCACAAAGATGAATCAAGCATTAAGTACACAACGAATGACCTATCGCATTACTAGATCATTAATCAACTAAGATAAGAAACAACCAATCAATATTCAATAATTAAGTTTCATATTCCCTAAGCAAACACACAAATAAATTAGCCGGACATGGAGAACATGCAAGCATACACACAAATAATCAAAGACATAATTAAATTGATGAAGTAAATACTTATCTTGATGTAAGATAGGGTTTGGAACCCTAAAATACTGTACAAGACACCCTTGGTTCGGTTTTAGGTTTTTACTCCACACAAGACTCTTCTAAAACTGAAAAATTCGGATTCTATATATAATATTACATATGCGACGGCGTCACCTTATGTTTTGTGACGCTGTCGTGTCGCCGTCATTAGGGTTTCGTCTTGGCCACGTTAACCTTGCGACGACGTCACCTTATGTCTGTGACTCCGTCCTCTTCAGCTTCTGACGTCGTCTGGGTTGCATCTAGGCCGTCTGAGTAGCAACGGCCTACTCTTTTAAAGCCCGACGTCGTCACTTGAAAATAGGGTTTTTGGCTTCTGTATCGTCACAAAAATCCTCCGACGGCGTCGCAATTAACACCTGACGCCGTCGCCTTCTGTTTTCAGCAGCTTTGAGTGTCTCGATTCTGACTTTGGCCATTTTCTTTGTATATTCGCGCCTTTTCGTCCAAATAAGTGCCATTCCAGCATTTTGCCTTAAAGAGACCTAAAAAGTGAAAAGGAACGATATTAAGCAATAACGGATACAAAAGTGATCAAATAAGGACTTAAACGACCCCTCAAAATGGTACCTTTTAAAACCTTATCAAATATCCCTACACTTGTTATTTGCTTGTCCTCAAGCAAATGTGCTTTTAGCCAATTAATTTATAAGTTAGGGGTCATGAAGCATTGATTTAAAACGGTCCACAACACATATAAGCCCCGCAAAAGTCATAACAAGCACGTAAATTACATACTAGCACCTCACATGGGGTGTTTGGATACTCACATCTCTCTCGGGTGTATATATGAAATATAACAAATAGGAAATGGAAGATAAACACTCATTAACCGGTCCTAGTACATAGATTACCATAGGCCTGAGAATAGATCAAACCTCCATCGCTTTGGCGTAAGCACCTAGGAAAGACTATCAAAGAGGTCTTTTAAAGGGTTGTAATGTTAGGCTTACGGTAGGGAAACAAGGGTTTGGTGGGATAGGCTATTTAGTGGTGGCAAGTCAAAAATCTCTATGTTAAATGCATACGAAGAATGGCGTTGCTAAGCCAAGACTCGACACTCTAAAAATCTAGGTAACGGAAATAAACAAACATAAATTTAAAGGATAGATGTAGGATGGTAGCCCGTATATTTTTGTTTTTTTTTTGTTTTTTTTGTTTTTTTTTTACACTCTTTTTTTTTTTTTTCTCTTTTTCTAATTTTTTTTCGATTTTTTTTTTTTTTTTTTATACACTTTTACTCTACCATCCCCTACGGTAACATCAAAATGATAGGGATTTATAGGCATATCCCTACACTTGAGTTTTTATTACTCTAACACTAATTTGACCCGAATTGAAAAGATCAAAACACTTGGGGTACATTATTACGCAAACAAAGGGAATTTGAATTTAACGTTCCCTTCCCGTCATTTCATAAACTTTAACTTTTCCCATCAATCCCAATCGTCCCAAAACCGTATACAAAGGATATGACTTGACTTAGCAACTCATGCAAGCAACCAGATAATTGAACTAAGGGTTTAGGGTGATAACAAACATTTGCACTAAAAGTGAGTGCATAAGGGGTAGGCTAAGGCGATTTGGGTGTATATTTGGGGGTGGGGTGTAAACAATGCTCTTCATTGATATTCCGGAAAAACCGAAACATCACGAGAACCGCGAAAAGGATAGGCTCTGAGGGGTTAACTAGGGGTATCGTGTACTAAAGATGAGTACAACGCAAAGGGTGTGGGGGAATTACTCAACCGATGTGGAAGAAGTAATTATATTACGGGTATCAAACAAGGGTTATCCTAATGCCTCTTATCATTTAGTTATTCCTAACTACACAAGTGTAGTCTCACTTGCGATCTCGGAATGCATCACAAAACAAGTTCTAGAATCTAATATACTACCGGTTCACACTCTAAGCATTGAAGATGAATGCTTTTAATTCCTACTAATCTAAGGGCGATCCTCACATTTTGGGTGGAATTTGGGTGGTAAAGGGTTTTTTGTGCTAGTCATGCAACTTCCTATCCGTGAGACGCTTTTGTTAAGACTAATGGCCCACTCCTATATGTCATGAAAAATTTTAAATTTGGTGCCAAAATTACCCTAACCGACATTTTCTCATGGTTTATTACACAATCACAATTGGACAAAGCAAATAATCAAGGATAAGCATAGTTTCAAAGTTCCCGTTTTATTTTCCCTCCCTACACTTAAACTGAACATTGTCCCCAATGTTCCCCGAAAGTATCAAAGTTATGATAAAAGAAGGTAATCAAAAATGAAAGAAACTAATACTCCCCTGATTAGCTCGGTAGGATCCGTGTAAAGTGGTGGTTAAATCCTTTCCAAGAAGAATTATTGCGTGAAAAGCTCCTTCCAATCTTGTGTAACTTCTTCTTGACAAACTAAACCTGCACACTTGAAGAAAACAAACGAAACCTTCGCGTAAAATCGGCGGTAATAATATATATAAGACTCGATTTAAACTAGGATATAATGCTTGTGGAATGGATGTTTACAGAATTTCTAAGAAAATTAAGACCTGGAAAATTCCAAAAATTTATAAGTAGCTCAGAAAACGAGAAAAAGTGATCTGATGTTTTTACTCCTTCCTGACGCCGTCAGGTTATCCTGACAAAAACTGTTCTGCGATTTTCTGAAAAAAAATTCTGGAAAATTTACATCTTTAGAATCTGGAAAAATTTCTGTAAAAAACATCCATTATGACTCGATACAAGCATTTGATTCGAACAAACAAACATACATATCTTTTAGTTAATTGTTATTCTCATGTTTACGTTTCTTTTGAAAACGTGTGTAATCCTCCCTACACTTATCCCTTATGTAAAATACCTTTATATGCAATTAAGACGAGGTTAAAAACAAAATAAAGCATTTTTACAAATTTAAACATGAGGATAAACAATTAATAAAAGATATATGACACTAACAGGTGAAAATGAAAAACAAATACACATGGGTTGCCTCCCAAGAAGCGCTTGTTTTTGTTCGAGTCACGAGCCTGACTCTACCCTTATTTAATAGATAAAGGGGAAGTTTTCCCTACACTTAAGTTTAAGTGCGGGTGATAGTAGCAATACACACCCTTAGGGTGGAAATTTGCTACGTGGGGAGAGGGCGATGGGTGATTTATATGCTCAAAAGAGTGTGCTCCATGCATTATAACCTTACCTAATTCAATTGGTGTAGCGGGTGAATCAAATCTCTCTCCTAAAAATGGATCATCTTCTATCAACTTCAAAAGATTCTTAGTTAAGGTTCCATCTTGACCTAATAAACCCGGTTTAAACCCATAATGTTTCTTGTTATCAACCATGAATGGGTGATATAAGTGTGTAAGGTCATGGGTTACTCCTATATTAGCTTCCACTCTACATGGCTTAGAGTCTACCACCTTTATCAAGCAACTAACCGGATCATTTATTTTGATGGGTGGATTGGGGCCTAATTCAATTCCAAGATTCACATCTAAAGACGGAAAATTGGGTAAGGTTTTTGGTTGAGGCTTCGTTTTATCAAAATTAGGAACTTCCCTAGGACTAAGAGAGAGGTCATGACAACAAGCATCTAAACCTACATTCTCTAGTGGCGTTTGGTCCAAAGGTTCTATATCAATAGGGGTTCCTGTAGTCTCATCTACTTCTCCCGGGTAAGTTATAGGTGATGTGTGTTCCTCAAGTGATGGTAGGGCTTGTGGGCTTGGAGTTTCCACCTCATTCTCCATTATATCTAGATCTCCTAAATGTTCATTAGTATGATCTAACCCAAATACACTCCTAAGCATCTCAAATCCTTCTTTAGCCATTTCAAATTCTTGGTCCGATTCATAAGAATCATTATCAAAATTTTGATCACTATGTTCTATTTGCCTAAAGGATTTCTCACGCGTGTCATATGTTTTGAAATCTATCCCACGCATGCAACTAGGTAGTTCAACTATAACCATCTCACAATCTTGTTCGGGTTTAGGTTCCATGTTCTTAAAAACTAGGTCTTTTTGATCATGGTGCCTAGGATCATTCAATTGATGGTTTATGCATAGGAGGCTTTTCTTAAAAATTCTCCAGATGGTCTCGCTAAAAGGAGTTGATCCTGACAACGATTTTTAAATAGAAGCCACACAAACACAAAATATATCAAATCCATCAAACCTTACACCCGTCTCCTTTTGGATATCTCTAAGTTCACTCACAAATTCATTAGAACAATAAAAACCAAACCAATCAGCGAAATTCAATTGTTCCTCATTTGTTAATGATTCAAATGCAACTTCACTTGCCATAGCGACAAATGAAAAGGGTTTTACGAACACAAACACAAAGAAGGGGGATAGACTACAAGGAAGCTAATAAAAAGAAAAAATCTCACTTGATAGGAATCTTGTGAGTAGACCTAAACGAGATGGACTACTAACTAGCTATTCTATTCCCCGGCAGCGGCGCCAAAAACTTGATAACGCTACACGCGTCGTTCGGGGTCAAGGAAACTTCCTTTTCTTTGAGCAAGTTTTATAACACCCTAGGCAGTGAACCTAATCGTTGGAGTGTAGTAATTAGGGTAAGCCACGGGTATTGATATCGTTCTCTAGGGGAATAGGAATGCTAGTGAGAAGTTACTACGCTAAGGTTAAGGTTGAGGAAGATTATTTTTTATCTTTTTTATGTTTTTTTTAGGAAATTGAAAAGTACGAATCTCGGGTATTGGATTTGGGGGGGGGTGGTATTTCTACCGATTACTCTACTATTATCTAATTATCTAAACTAAGGTGGTGGTAGTCTATGTCTAATTAATGTGTGCTCGTATGATAGTTTAAAGCTGTGTTTACTTAGGTTTTACTACTCCTTAATTATCTCCTATTGATGGTTGAGTTGTCACGTCCTTATTCTTAGTTGCGTTGTGTGTCTAAAGTTGTAGGGTATGCGTTTCTCCCTAACTCTTTGAACTTACCAAAGGGTCTCATCTACAAAACCCACTAGGGATAATAAACTCTTACTTTAAGGCACTCTTTGGATGGTTTAGCTTACAACTACTCAGGTAATTATATTCAAAGGTTCACAAAGATGAATCAAGCATTAAGTACACAACGAATGACCTATCGCATTACTAGATCATTAATCAACTAAGATAAGAAACAACCAATCAATATTCAATAATTAAGTTTCATATTCCCTAAGCAAACACACAAATAAATTAGCCGGACATGGAGAACATGCAAGCATACACACAAATAATCAAAGACATAATTAAATTGATGAAGTAAATACTTATCTTGATGTAAGATAGGGTTTGGAACCCTAAAATACTGTACAAGACACCCTTGGTTCGGTTTTAGGATTTTACTCCACACAAGACTCCTCTAAAACTGAAAAATTCGGATTCTATATATAATATTACATATGCGACGGCGTCACCTTATGTTTTGTGACGCCATCGTGTCGCCGTCATTAGGGTTTCGTCTTGGCCACGTTAACCTTGCGACGGCGTCACTTTATGTCTGTGACGCCGTCCTCTTCAGCTTCTGACGTCGTCTGGGTTGCATCTAGGCCGTCTGAGTAGCAACGGCCTACTCTTTTAAAGCCCGACGTCGTCACTTGAAAATAGGGTTTTTGGCTTCTGTATCGTCACAAAAATCCTCCGACGGCGTCGCAATTAACACCTGACGCCGTCGCCTTCTGTTTTCAGCAGCTTTGAGTGTCTCGATTCTAACTTTGGCCATTTTCTTCGTATATTCGCGCCTTTTCGTCCAAATAAGTGCCATTCCAGCATTTTGCCTTCAAGAGACCTAAAAAGTGAAAAGGAACGATATTAAGCAATAACGGATACAAAAGTGATCAAATAAGGACTTAAACGACCCCTCAAAATGGTACCTTTTAAAACCTTATCAACGAGCTTGGGCAGCTGCAACGTGTGAACTCCTCTCTCGAATCCCGTAATGTTGAACTTGTTAAGCAGGTTTATCTCCCTATTTCTCTCTTTTTTTTATTATTGTTTTTTATATGTGGTCTTGTTGCTTTCAGGTGCAAGCTTTGGAGAGTGAATTTTTGGGCCTTCGTCCTTTCGCCTTAGAGCTTAACCATTTGAGGGAGCTTTTTCTGAAGGTTGCCCTTTATTTGGAGGAGAAGCTCCATCCTTGTTTGCTTGCTGCTGTTTCGGTCCACCGGTGGTTGCAATCTGAGGATTTTAGACTTGCAGTGTCCAAGTGCTGGCATTCTCCAGATTATCTTGGTTCTTTAAGTGTAGCCATCAGTCATGCTATTGAAAAGGGAATGCAAGATGGGCTTGTTGTCGGGCATTGGCATGGTACGGCCGGCATACCTCTTTCTAGTGTAGAAGCTTTTAATTCTTCTGCCAAGGTTGACTATGAGAATGCTCTTCAAGTGTTTCATGATGTTCAATTCCCTTTGTTGTCTTCTTTGGAGGTTCTTAAGGATTCTACTGCTGAAGATGTTATGATTTTACTTTATCCTAGAGCATCCGTTTCTGATTCTTCTGCTATTAACCCTCAGTTCTGTTTGGAGCGGCTGACCGTTCCTGTTCATCATTTCGGAATTCCTGACATGGTAGGTGAGTCTACTCTTTCTGTTTCTATTAATGATTTCTTCGAGAGAGCCGGAAAGGCAAGGGAGGGTTCTCTTCATGTCTGGTTAGATCTTGCGGATACATGGTATTCCTGGATTAGCCCGTTGTCTATGGGAACTTTGGCGGGTACGGCTTGTGTGTCTGGTTCCGTGGCTACTACCCTATTACCTGGTTCTTCATGTTCCATGCTCTTTCCGTATCCGATTATGAAGTGTCAAATATGCTTGATCAGAGTGGTAATGTTAGTGACACAGGTGCAGATGCTCTTAGGCAGTCTGGGGCGGACCCACTTCTTGACTCTTCCGACCAAGCTTAATGTGTCGTTATTGTATGGTGCTTTTTATTTTAGATGTTTTGTGGCCTGCCAAAGCGCGGCACTTTTGTTTTGTTGTTTCAAAACTTTTTGATTTTAGCTATTATAATCCTCACACTGGTGTGCTTATTATATTAGTCTTAGTTGATGATGCAGGTTTTACTGACCAGGTCTTAATATTTATAGTGTCTCGCTATACCTATGGTCTACCGGGCAGTGTACCCGGTCGTGTGTAGTGTAGTAAATGGTAAAGCCGAGGTCGTCCCAAGAGCTATGTGTGTCAGATTATTACTAAGTCTAATTGTCACAGAATATTAATGGTTTCGATATGGATTTAATTAATTAAACTACTAATGCAGAAAAGAATAAAAGAAGATAAATGGTAAAGGGAAATCAATAGAGGAATAGTGGTGCTAACCTAGTCAATCCTCCTAGCTAGTTATGTCTACGTCTACCTACTTCCAATTACTTCAGGTGGGGTCAAATTCGAGAGGACAGCATTTGGTCAATTCGCCCTAACCTATCAGCAAAGATGCCACCACAGGAGAAATCAGACGCACCGTCATAAGTCCTGTTGTTCCTGGTCCCCTAAGCCGAGTCATTAAGTACCGCTACATGCTAGATTCTAAATAGTGAGTGCCCGGCCGTTAGGAACTTAGACACTACACCCCCAATTCTTAAGTTCATCCAAACGATAGGTGATCAGTTGGTCAAATCGCACAAGTAGAAAGGGTCGTCAGTTGGTCATATCTTACCCTTCCCGTCTCATCTTACCCTTCCCGTCTCAGTCCGCTCACCTAGGGTTAGTTGGTCATATCTCCTAGGCAATTGGCCTCTACCGCCATTCAAAACTACCGAATCAAGGGTGACTACCAAAGAACTATGCATGCATACACTTAGAAATAATTGTACGGAAGTAAAGGAAAACGCAAACAAAACAATTAAGGAATCATAACTAGGCCAGCACCAAAGGGTGCTTAGCCGCTCATATTAATCATGCAAATCAATTCAATATTCAAAGGTATGAAATACATGAATTGAAAGTAAAATAAATAATAAACGCTAAAGCTTATCGTAATGGAGTGACTTCTCCCTTGGAAACAACTTCGTATGCTCCACTAGACCTGCCTTGAGCTTTTTCCCACGTTCTCAGAGAGTTGTGTGTGGAATGGGATGATTAGAAATGCTGGAATTCGTGGGGTATTTATAGGCCAGGTCTGGGTTACGGCGGAACCAATAGAGGAGTTACATCGTAACCTTCTATTTCTTCGTAAATGCACTAGATCTGCTAGTTACAGCGTAACCTAATAAGTGGTTACGCCGTAGTATTCAATAAACTCGGTTACGTCGTAAGTGATGCAGTAGTTACGGCGTAAGTATCAGCGGCGCGGAACCTCTTTTGACCTAATGGAGTTACGTCGTAACCTTTGGGAAGAGTTACGCCGTAACCTCTTGATAAGTTGGAATTCTGGGTCGCGCACTAGTTATGGCGTAATATGAGAGAGGAGTTACGCCGTAACTTCTTCAAAATAGGCATACTGTGATAAATCTTTAGTAGTGTCTCCATTTCCGCGTCTCTTTAGCTCCAATGCTCGTAATTTACCTGAAAGTGGAAAACAATGGAAAACAAGCGTAAATCCATATAAATGATATAAATAACGAGCATTATCGGGAGAAATTGACACTTAATATTCAGGACTATTTGATGTTATCAAATATCCACCCACTTGAACTCTACTTGCCCTCAAGTAGACCTTATTAGATAGATTCCTAAAAAGATATCTTCCAAAACCTGGAAAATATGAGTTTACAAATCCCTTATGCTAGAATAAAAGAAAGCCGAACACCTCACGAAAGGGGAACAAATACTCAAATCTCTTAACTATTCTAAGCGTCAATTTCGGGGTGATCACTCAATCGCACAGTCATAGCATGTATTCTATCATAAGCTTGGTGGTTACACAAATCTCCACCACTAGAGTTAAGGGCTAAACAATTCTCGAAGGCAATATGGGTAGACACGACAAAGGTTAAGGGGTGACTCGTCATTACTAACATGTCACGGTGAAGTGGACAAAATTAATGATACATGACCAAATCCATTGCCAAGACACCAAAGATTGCTCGCTGTATCACCTAGACACACTTCATGACTAAAGGGTAGGATAAGACATGGGATACATAATTGGTGTAAAATAAAAAAACAAGCAGGTAGTCTAAATCTATAACCAAGTCATCACCACTTACCGTCCGCCCAAAATTCAAGCTTAGAAGTCTAGAGACCGGATTATGAAATGCAAGGTAGATGTGTCATTAGAGGACGTCGTGATGGGCACACTACCTTTTCTTCTTCAGTTGGTATGACTCCCAACTCCAATCTTCAAATGTGACCGAGGTGGACTCCTCGATACTAATCAATAAAGCTCAAACTATAGTGCTTATAACATCGCACTTTACAATATCATAACTCAATCAACTTTTTCTTTTCTTTTTTTTTGAATCATAACATAACATAACATCCCCCCACTTGAGATGAACAATGGGAATTCGGGGGGTCTTCAATGATCTTCATAATTGTTGTCGATGAAAGCGTGATTTCCAAACCTTTCCACTCGAACCTTGAACTTAGGCAAATGATGACTTCTCAATTACAAATAAAGACTACAGGGTAGGCTAAGGTGTATGGGTGTAACGAAACAATATATTGGGTTGACAAAATGAAAGGAATGGCTCAGAAGGGTGTATCTAGGGGTATCTTGCACTAAAGGGGAGTGCAGCAAAAGGGTTTCACATGGGGGTCGAAAAGTCGAGGTGACTAATCGATAGACTCACAATGGTAGGCTGTTTGGGTGATAATCCTATAATGTTGCCTTCTAAAACTGAAAAGTCCAAATACATCGAGCTAACTCAACATACCTCGTCTATGATCTCGAAATGATGCAAAGGCCAAGTTCTAAAGTTTACAAGCTACCGGCATACTCATAATTTGGTGGATTTGGGGTAAAATATTAGAAATGGATAAGGCTAATCTCACCATGTAATGTCAAGGGTTGTATGTGCTCGGCTAAGGTCTAATCTAGTTAGGTTCGGAAAAACATGTCAAAATTTTAAAAATGGCAAAATTTTTCAAAATAAACTAGAAAAATGAGGGCGAAATTTAGTTCAAGAGATAATTCTACTCCCGTCCCCCACTTGAATTGTACAAAGTCCCTTTTGTACTAGGCATTAAAATAAAGGTGAAGAGAAAAGTAGAATTAGAGCGAACACATCCCTGAAATTTGTTCCAAAAAGAAGAAGGCCCACGAGCAAGAACCGTGTCTTCTTTTAAGCGTCATGAACAAACTTCAATCCCTGAAATCACAATACCGACAAGCATAATGCTAAAAATAAAAAATATAATGAAAAACAAACCTAACTCACTTTCGTAGGAATCACGGTTGCATTTAGCGAATGCAACAAGCCTTTTAAACCACTTGGTGTCCCAAGTGGACGAGTGAAGTCTCGTGAGGGTTTACAGGGAACACACCCACAAAGTTCATTTAAAAACTAATACAAGGTTACTGTGTTTTAAAATGAAAGAATTAAAGCAGAGGAGAGTTACGCCGTAACTCCTGTGAGGGAGTTACGCCGTAACTGACAAAACCTGGTATGAGCTGTCAAGCGAGTAGTTACGGCGTAACCACAGAGATGGTATTACGCCGTAATTGGTAATGCGTCAAGAATTCTGCTGCAAAAATGTTGGTTACGGCGTAATTACCAAGATGAGTTATGCCGTAACTCTGTTCAGATCAGCAACTGCAGCAACAATTAGTTCCTCATTTCCTGCAAAATGGTTAGAAAACAAAAAACCCAACAGAAAGGAAATAAAAACAAAAGAAAGGGATAATTCGGGTTGTCTCCCGAAAGAGCACTTTTCTTTATTAACGAGTCTTTAAGTTAGACTCAGAGCCGCGGGGCTCCTATGGGGGCCTTTGGGCTTCCCTGAATTTTTCAATGTCCTTCATTAAGTTATTCCGGATCCAGGTGACATTGGGGGTTGTGCGTTGGAATTCCTTGATTCCCTTCTTCGAAACTTTGCAAAACTTTTCATCCGGTCCTAAGGAATACCTAGTGAATATGAACCTTTCGGTGACAATAGGAGGAGGTTTTCTATATTGGATCCCAAGTAGTTTGCATCTGTTTTGTTCATACTCTTCATCATCAATGTTAGTCATACATACCTTGTGTCGTGGTTCATTGTCAGCGGTTCCTTTAATGCAATAGTCTTTAGGTTCAAAAGAATTGTTCTTAATCCTGCAACTGCAATCTTCTCTTACGTTAGTGCCGTTATCAACTGCTGAGTCACCAGTACCTTGAAGAGTCTCATGATTATCTTCTCTTATGCAGTCCTTCCAGATTTTGTTTTTAGTGGATGAATATACTCTTCCATACTTGATTTTCACCCAGTCATTAAATATTAGTTTGCCTGTACATTGTACCTCGGTGCGTTTATGGTCAGTTGTAGAAGTCCAAAGAAATTTGTCAGTCCCGACTCGTTTTGTATTACTTCCTCCATTACAGAAGTTTTCGTAAGGATCACATGAGGCCCAAGAATCATCATTAGAAGTTTTAATCATTTCGCACCAATGCTTTCGACCAACGACTCTCTGGCCAGTAGTTGTTGTCTTGTGATTATTGTTTTGGTTGAGACAAGGATCAGTCCATATTCTCTTTTTATCACCGTTGCTAACTTCTCCATAATGAATCCTTATCCACGCTTCAAATTTTATCTCCTTATCATTGGTTGAAGACCATAACTATTTGTTGTTTTTTGTCCTTTCCATGTCTTGTCCCGCGTCACAGATTTCTAAGTAAGGATTACATGAAGCCCATAGATCAAATCCTTTATCGTGGTCAATAGGGATGGCCCGGCACCAATGATATTTTAATTTCGGGAGGTGCTTGTAATCTACTTTCTGAAATTTGTGCCATGTTTTGTTGGACCTGTTCTTCATAATATTCGATGTGTCATCGCGTTGTGTTTTTTCATTGCTGAATTTCTTGGGTTTCTTATCCTGCATGTCACGATGATTAGAAGCACAGTGCATATTTGTCATGGAAGGAGAAGTAATTTTGCTTTCTCTTTTTTTGATAACACAAACAGATTCGACTGGGTGACACTTACCCACATCATCCATATTTAGTGTAAGCTTTCTATCGTTTATTTTTAGAGTGATGATTTTTTCGAAAACATTAATCTTAGCACGAGTAGTAGCTAGAAGGGGTCTTCCTAAAATTAAAGGAATGTCTAGGTCTTCTTCCATGTCTAAAATGACAAAGTCAACAGGGAGAGTAAAATCATTAATTTTGATAAGCACATTCTCAACAATTCCTCTAGGTATGCTAACTGTCCTATCAGCCATTTCAATGGTCATGCAAAGGGGCATAATGGGTCCTAAATTCAGCCTTTTACACATAGAGAAAGGCATAATACTAATACTAGCCCCTAAATCAGCTAAAGCATTTATGTTATGTAAATTGTTAATAGAGCAAGGGAGAATGAAACTTCCTGGGTCCTTTTCCTTGAGAGGGATTTGATTAAGGATGACTGCAGAGCATCTGGCGTTTAATTTAACTTCATTTCCAGTCCTTGCTTCGTTATTAGATTGTGCTTTTACCTCAGGCAAACTTGTCTTATTGCATAAGCCTTCATCTAGTATTTCTGATTCGGAGGGCTCCTCTTCATCATATCGGAAAGGGGTGTAGAGAGGTTTTCCATTGCTGGAGTATATGGCATTACAGGAACTATCGTCCAATGGATTGTTTGGGATAACATCATCTTTTAATTTCTTGTCGTCCTCCATATGTTGTCCCAGGAGAGCACTTCTGGAGTCCTGGAATCTTTTGAATAGTGTGTTTCTGTCGGCTTGCCGTTTGTTATCTTCGTAAAGATAATTTTTTATTTATTCTTCGAGTAAAGAAGTTTTTTCTTTGAAGTGGTCTTTATAGATCGATATCCCTTCTCCATAATTAACCTTCTCGATTCGGGGTTTTATATCATCCATAGGGAAGTTTCCGGGCAGATCCCAGTCATCATTGTTGTTGCAACCAATACGAATAACACGAACAGTTTCCCGGAGTTTCTTCATATCTCTTCCAAGGTTTTCCAATTTGCTAGAAATGGAAGCAATGCTTATAGTCTAAGTCTTAGGGCTTAGGCTGCACCCCCCGTCATGCCATTTTTGAGAGTGATCGGCAAGTCTCTGAATAGCCTCAAGGGCAAGGGTAGGAGTCATGTTTGGGATAGGTCCTTGATAATCCAAAGATTTTCCTAGTAGTTATGTTTATTCCCTTGTAGAAAATATTGACCTTCTGGCGGTTATTCAGATCATTGGTAGGACACTTAAATATAAGATCGTTGTATCTGTCCCAAGCTTGATATAGAGTTTCGTCGTCTTCTTGTTTGAAATTATGGATCTCCAAAAGCTTATTAGAAATCTTCGATGGTGGGCAATATCTTTGGATAAAGTGTTTCTTTAGTAGCGTCCAAGTGTTAACTGCCTTACGGCAATCTTTCGATCCATCTTCTGGATGCTCCAGTGAGAGTCATTGGAAATACTCTAAGCATAACAGCATCATGAGACACGCCCGGAATGTTGAAAAGGCTAGCGATGTATAGGAAATTTTCAACGTGCTCATATGCGTCTTCGTCCCTGTTTCCTGAAAAAGGGTTAGCGTGAAGCTCCCTCATAAATTGGTCTTTAATTTCGAAACGAACATCCGCTCCGATTGCCGGTCTTACGAGACCCGGCCCTTGTTCCGCTCTTGTCAACGCCAAGTATTCCTCAAGAGTGAGGTCATCGATGTTAACAACTTCCATGGTACCTGAAAACCTGAAATATGATCGTGAGAAAAGTTTAATAATGAAATGAAAGACTTAATATCAATCCTAATATAACTCCCCGGCAGCGGCGCCAAAAACTTGATGTAGGTTTTACTGACCAGGTCTTAATATTTATAGCGTCTCGCTATACCTATGGTCTACCCTAGAGCACTAACGGGCAGTGTACCCGGTCGCGTGTAGTGTAGTAAATGGTAAAGCCGAGGTCGTCCCAAGAGCTATGTGTGTCGGATTATTACTAAGTCTAATTGTCACATAATATTAATGGTTTCGATAGGGATTTAATTAATTAAACTACTAATGCAGAAAAGAATAAAAGAAGATAAATGGTAAAGGGAAATCAATAGAGGAATAGTGGTGCTAACCTAGTCAATCCTCCTAGCTAGTTATGTCTACGTCTACCTACTTCCAATTACTTCAGGTGGGGTCAAATTCGAGAGGACAACATTTGGTCAATTCGCCCTAACCTATCGGCAAAGATGCCACCACAGGAGAAATCAGGCGCACCGTCATAAGTCCTGTTGTCCCTGGTCCCCTAAGCCGAGTCATTAAGTACCGCTACATGCTAGATTCTAAATAGTGAGTGCCCAGCCGTTAGGAACTTAGACACTACACCCCCCCCCCAATTCTTAAGTTCATCCAAACGATAGGTGATCAGCTGGTCAAATCGCACAAGTAGAAAGGGTCGTCAGTTGGTCATATCTTACCCTTCCCGTCTCAGTCCGCTCACCTAGGGTCAGTTGGTCATATCTCCTAGGCAATTGGCCTCTACCGCTATTCAAAACTACCGAATCAAGGGTGACTACCAAAGAACTATGCATGCATACACTTAGAAATAATTGTACGGAAGTAAAGGAAAACGCAAATAAAACAATTAAGGAATCATAACTAGGCTAGCACCAAAGGGTGCTTAGCCGCTCATATTAATCATGCAAATCAATTCAATATTCAAAGGTACAAAATACATGAATTGAAAGTAAAATAAATAATAAACGCTAAAGCTTATCGTATTGGTGTGACTTCTCCCGTGGAAACTTGCTCCGTATGCTCCACTAGACCGCTTTGAGCTTTTTCCCACGTTCTCAGAGAGTTGTGTGTGGAATGGGATGATTAGAAATGCTGGAATTTGTGGGGTATTTATAGGCAGTGCGGGTTACGGCGTAACCAATAGAGGAGTTACGCCATAACCTTCTATTTCTTCGTAAATACACTAGATCTGCTAGTTACGGCGTAACCTAATAAGTGGTTACGCCGTAGTGATGCAGTAGTTACGGCGTAAGTATCTGCGGCGCGGAACCTCTTTCGACCTAATGGAGTTACGTCGTAACCTTTGGGAAGAGTTACGCCGCAACCTCTTGATATGTTGGAATTCTGGGTCGCGCACTAGTTACGGCGTAATGTGAGAGAGGAGTTATGCCGTAACTTCTTCAAAATAGGCATACTGTGATAAATCTTTAGTAATGTCTCCATTTCCGCGTCTCTTTAGCTCCTATGCTCGTAATTTACCTGAAAGTGGAAAACAATGGAAAACAAGCGTAAATACATATAAATGATATAAATAACGAGCATTATCGGGGGAAATTGACACTTAATATTCAGGACTATTTGATGTTATCAGTAGAATACTTGTGGGTTATTATCCCGATACTAGACTTGCAATATCTCGTACGTATCTTAAGTTAATTTAGATGTTACTCTACCTTTAGTTATTCGGAATAACGTTGTATGTGTCCTGCCCAAATGTATGCTTGTCTTATTTACATATGT
Source organism: Chrysanthemum makinoi (assembly GCA_910596185.1). Classification (NCBI taxonomy): domain Eukaryota; kingdom Viridiplantae; phylum Streptophyta; class Magnoliopsida; order Asterales; family Asteraceae; genus Chrysanthemum; species Chrysanthemum makinoi. Next base: position 7,474,545 of record OU343221.1, on the reverse strand, counting down.
CGAGAGTTCTTTTAAAGTAAATTATTAGAAGAATTTAAAGTAAAAGTTGGTGAAGGTAGCTAAGCTTCACCTTTTTTCATTCAAGATACAAATATTACAATATAGAACAATAAATTGCGATATCAACCCTCTTCTGCGGAGTCCACAGGGGGTGTGTTGCTTACACTTGATGTATATAACATCTTTTAATATTGCAAACGTTCCATGTCCTCGGAATTAGGTTTCCTGCACGGTCTTTTAGCTTGTACGAGCCTTTTCCTAATGCTTCCGTGACCTCGTAAGGTCCTTCTGACTTACGTCTCAATTTTCCTCCTTCTTCTGCGTGGCTTGCATCATTGTTGCGGTACACTAAGTCTCCTGGTTTAAAGCTTGTGTTGTGAACTCTTGAATTATAATACTTCTCCATTTTTGCTTTGCTTTTTGCTTCACGTATTGCTGCCTATTCCCTTCTTTCTTCCAGGAGATCCAAATTCATTTCCAAGGCTTCATCGTTCTCTTCTATGTTTGCTTCTGCTGTCCTCCACGTGGGCATTCCTATTTTGGTTGGATGACAACTTCCGTTCCATACGTCAATGAAAATGGAGTGTTTCCATTTTTTGAAATAGGCTATTGCTACTATAAGGAATCTGACTTTCCCAGGCCCTTCCGGAATTGGTCCGGCGATGTTAATTCCCCATTTGTAGAATGGCCATGGGGAAGTGATTGGTGTTAGATTTTCTTGCGGATGTCTCGGGACTGGCCTATGTACCTGCCAGTTTTTTCATGCTTGGATTAGCTTCCGAGTATCTTCATGCATGGTAAGACAGTTGTATCCGGCACGTAAGGCTCTGGCCACCACGGACCTTGTTCCGGCGTGCATGCTGCAAGATCCTTCATGGATTTCCCTTAACACGTAGTTTGCCTGGAGGGGTCCTACACACCGTAACCACGGTCCAAGAAAAGACTTCTTGTAAAGTGTCCCGTTAATTACTACAAACCTCTATGATTTCCTTTTGATCTCCCGTGCTTTCTTTCCTTCTGCTGGGAGTATTTCCTTGGCCAGGATCTCATATATTGTGGTCATCCATGTGTATCCCTCTTCTTCCGTTATTGCTATCACTGTTGTTTCCTCTATCTACTTTTGGTTGAGCTCTTCCACCAGCACTTGCTTTTTCAGATGTGCGAAGCTAGTAGACGCCATTTTACTCAGGGTGTCCGCCTTTTTGTTTTCACTTCTAGGGACTTGTTTGATTGAGAACATTCGGAAGTTGTTCAAGAGTGCTTTTACCTTTTCCAGGTATTGAATCATCCCTGGCACTTTTGCGATATACGTTCCATTGACTTGGTTGGCTGCCAATTTTAGGTCTACGTTTGCTTGTAAATTCTTGACTCCCATTTGTTCTGCTATCCTTAACCCAGCAATTAAGACCTCATCTCAGCTTCGTTATTTGTTTCTCCAAAGCGGAACCTTAATGCATAAGTGAACTCCGTTCCCTGCTGGTATGTCAGTATTAGTCCTGCTCCACAGCCATCTATGCAAGATAAGCCGTCTATGAACAGGATCCAGGGTTGCGGAAGTTCTTCTTCTTTCATCGGTTCGTCTTCTTCATCATCCTTTGGACGTTCTACTATGAAATCCGCCAAGATTTGTCCTTTGATTGATACCCTTGGCCTATATTGTATGTCATATTCTCCTAACTCAATGCTCTATTTCTGTAATCTGCCCGCAACCTCTGGCTTTGACAGTATTTGTTTTATCGGCTGATTCGTGATAACTACA